>JBBPQP010001032.1:0-13891 GCA_038092555.1 Boletus subgraveolens | reverse complement strand
TGTCGCATTCGGGTCCGTGCATGCATGAACGATCGTATGACACCTTTCAAGTCGCTGCTGAGCTACCACGTACGAATTTTGTATTGAAGGAAAAAGCAATCAGACGCATCAGTGGTCACCACCTTGTATCGGTTCGGAGATAGTATGGGGTGACCATGACTCCGAAATGTTGCATTTCTTGAACATCCTGTGTAGTGCTGCTTGCATACGTACACTTGAAGTTAGTCCCCATAGGCGGACCAAAGAGTTGAAGGAAAACAGTCGTTCCAATTCCATACTCGAAGTTAGACTACTTGAAGGAGGACATGTGGGGATTGAATTTTCCGAACATCCGAATATCCGAACTAAGTCCAAACATCCGAACATGTATCCGAACCAAATAGGGGCAAATAGCACCACCATGTCTAGACCCTACATCATATATCTTGAGCTGTGTTGACTTGTCAGCCACCTTCACACTGCCAGCCACTCCCTCCTGTCAGCCTCTCTCATACTGCACATATATAATGTCCTTGCCATTGTTGGCCAATGGACCTTGCCGAGCTTTTGTCCATCATCCTCAATAACCCATCCCTCCAGCGTGTCCACCCCAAGCAGCTTATTTGTTTTTTTGCACTCATCCTGCCTCTCAAGAACAACATCCTCCTTGCTCAGCCATCTGACTTTGCCACAACTACTGCACCTCCACTTATCCTCCTGGCTTCCATTCAACTTTTCCTATCCTCATCCTCCAGCATCGCCCTCAACTCCATCCAGGCATGCTGGGACACTGTCAAAAGCAGAGGTCTAGCAATGCCAAAGTAGACCGGTGCTATGGTATATTAGTTTAAGAGTAAGTATTAAGAAGATTTCAACTCACCTCAGCTGTTGCCTAAGATGGGCAAAAACAACTGAGGTGTTTGGGAGTGAAGTGAAGATATTAAGTAGTATGTGATTGAGGCACACTTGTACCTTAATTGTTATGATATGTAATATTTTCAAACTTTTCTTTACGAACACTTGTACAACACTTTACTTCATATTATTCGACACATTGCACGTGACCGTGGGAAAGGTCACCTGATCACAATGATGTCATAGCACATGTTATTAATTTCTGCTCTTCTCTCACGATGCTATACTTCTTTTTCCCATCATCAACTTCTTCTTCTCACACCCGTATACTTTCATTTGACCATACTTAGTCATTACTATTTACAGCACTTGGTCCATGCTCACTTCTCATCAGTATATATACCTGTACATTATATCGTAGCACCCCAGTCTAATCCACTTGTCATCGTGTCTACCTGGCATCTACAGTTCAGGCTTGAACCTTGATTAAGGACTAAGACTATTCTTGTTCCATCTTGTCCCATCGCCAGTTGGTGTTCTACTGAGTCCAGTCTGGCTAGTGGTTGTTCTTAGAGCAATCACAACACTTGGATTAGACTAAACACACTACCCGGACTCTAGGGTTAAGGAGTGCCCTCGGGAGCTTTCCTACGTTTTTATTTCTTTGTGTCTGCACCTTTAGGACATGGGTCTTGACGCCCAAGCTTTAGTCTCGTTAGATAGTAATTTCTCAGTCCCTCCTTTGAGGTGATACCAGTGCAAGGGTTGTGCCTTGTTTGTGTAGAGCAACTAGGGAACAACTGCTGTCATGCAGCCTTAGGCCGAGCTTATCCCGAACACTGGTAGTCCTCGAAGTGATTCGAGAGATAGAATGCATTATGTTACCTCAATAGTTTATGTGTAATTTTGTTCCTGGTCGCTGCGGTCACCAGAGAATGTGTTACCCAAGTTTACAGAGAAGAAGATATTACCTCCGGTCGAAGAAGTACTTTCTACGTAGTTTCGTTTGCCAAGTCCCCAGAGTGTGGTTGGAAGATACTGCACAGTAAGGATCTCGTAGTCTTTTTTTTTTAGCTTTTCTATTTGCCGAAGAACACAAGGATATTGAATCAAATTGATATCGATGATTTGGTCTCACGGATTCAAGACCTCAATTTGGAATCCGAAAGGTCGTCTGTGATGAAGAAGATCTCCGACCCAGAAAAGTGGGATGGAGACAGAGCCAAGTTCAGATTGTGGTGGATCCGACTTCACTTTTGGGTTGCAGCCCAAAATTGGAAATCAGACAAGCTGAGAGCAATAGCCATACTCTCACGCTTTGAAAAGAAGGCAGAAGGATTCGCCCAGATCACTCTGGAAAAGTACCTTGACTCCGAAGAAGACATGGAGTTAGATGAAAACAAGGTTCCCACAGGTTCACTTATGGGAGAGAAGGCGTGGCCATCATGGTCACAACTTCAACAAGAAATCAAGGACTATTTCCAGATAGATATTCTGGCTCATGAGTCTCTAAAGAAGTTAGAGACTCTCAAACAAAATGGTCATCCAATTGATCTCTTTTTACAACGATTCGAAGTCTTGAGGCGAGAAGCTGACATAGACGACGACTTTGCCAAGGAGCTACTGAAGAAGGCGGTAGACTTCAAAATCTACGAAAGGCAGAAGCTAAATGCTCCTGCCTCGACCTTTATCTTGGATGAGCTCATCACCAAGTATAGAAACATGGGTTGAGTGTTTGAGCAGGTGGCAGTAGAAAGAGGCCCACCTAGGGCAGGACCATCATTTTCGTCCAGACCACCTCCCTGTCCACAAGGACAATTTCAAAGGCCACAAGGGGGCCAATACCCGTACTACCCGCCACCGCCGTGCCTGCCTCAGGGGCAATATCGTTTCACGCCTATGGGCATTCAACTGGGCAGAGGAGCGCCCATGGAAATTGGAGCACAGCAAGTGACTCCACAAAAGGAAACTTGTACCTGTTATGGGTGTTCTCAGGCAGGCCATATATGGCCAGATTGTGCCAAGAACCCTAACCGCAGGAGGTGACCTCAGGTTCACCAACAAGCAATTTGGAACTGGGATACCGGTTCTTACGAGTACCCACCTGAGCCAGCACATGTGGCTCAACAATATATTCCATCTTGCCCTCTCCCAATCCTGCCATCTCCCCCTTCCCAATTTTCCCCGACTTCTATCAACGCGCAATCTGCACATAACTTTATGTCTCCCGAAGCGGAGGCTTACTACCGAGACAAGTTCGAGGTAGAAGCTAAACACCGTGCCACCAAGGCTTTAAAAGGACAACGTTCATAGATGATGAGGGTCTCTGTGAACAAATAGACAGTTTATCTTTCTCTCCTGCTGCGCTTAGTGCTGGCACTCATACTATTACTTTGGACACATCTAGTGAGAACAGTATAGTAGATTGCACAGAGGACGATTTCCCCATCTGTACCATTTCCTTTATTCTTCTTGCCAATAAAAATCTTCATTCTGAAAGGGCGACTCCTTGGAGCGCGGCGCCAGAATTAAAATGTAGTGTGCTTGATTCCCTTGTTCGGCAAGTCGAAAATTCTCCTATTTATAAATCCCTCAATGACTCTTCTATTATTGCCCAAAGATCTTCCACGTTACATTTTGACGGTGAATTCTCCATTAAAATTGTGTTGATGCGAAAACATGGTGACCAATGGCAGAAATCCTCTGTTCAGGCACTATTGGATTCGGGGGCATCTCACACTTTCATCGATGAATCTTATGTATTACGACATGGACTCAAACAGTACGTGATTGCTAACCCTATTGCAGTTATTAATGCAGATGATTCTAATGGAGCTATCAGTAAGGTTACACATATGGTTAAATTAATCATCAGCATTAATGACCATTTTGAGGTTATAGACACTTACGTCTCTCGACTTGGTTCTCATCATCTAATTATTGGTTACGATTGGCTTTATCGCCATAATCCGGACATTAACTGGTTCTCTAAAACTATTTCCTTTCCTCGTTGTACAGAATACTGCCAAGTCATTGGTGGTGGACCCTACCCCCCACTTCCTCATTTATGTAGCAAGAAACCCTCCATCTGTGTTATCGAAGAAGGGTTAAAAGAAAAGGTGCCAGAAGTTTACCACGACTTCTTAAACGTGTTTTCGGAAAAGGAATCCGAACGTATGCCTGAATGAAAACCTTGGGATCATGCCATAGATCTTAAGGAGGACTTCGTTCCCAAGAAAGGACGCATCATTCCTCTCTCCAATGTAGAAATGGATGAAGTTCGCATGTTTGTGGAAAAAGAACTCAAGAAGGGATACATTCGACCATCCAAATCCCCTCAAACCACACCTGTCTTCTTTATTCCCAAAAAGGATGGAAAGAAACGTCTCATTATGGACTATAGATATTTAAATGAAGGCACCATCAAGAACGCTTACCCACTGCCTCTCATTCCCACACTCATTGATCGGCTCAAGGGCACTGATATGTTCACCTGCCTTGATCTCCGTTGGGGTTACAACAACATGAGAATCAAAGAAGGCGATGAATGGAAAGGGGCATTTGTTACCCCTATTGGCGCTTACGAACCTACTGTTATGTATTTTGGTATGACGAACTCTCCACCTACATTCCAAACCATGATGAACGACATATTTAACAACATGTATGTTATTTACAAAAGGATGTACGCAAGCTGAACACGAGGAGATTGTGAAGGAAGTTCTTCGCTGCTTGGAGGAGAATGACCTTTACGTGAAACCAGAAAAGTGTCAGTTTTCAAAGGACAAAGTAGACTTTCTGGGTATGGTAGTATCTAAAGAGGGAGTTGAGATGCAGGAAAAGAAGGTGTCAGGAGTAATGGACTGGCCTATTCCCATGCGTCTCAAAGGACTACAGGGCTTCCTTGGACTTTGCAACTATTATCATAGATTTATTGAAGGATTCATGGACATTGCCCGACCCCTGAACGATCTTACCAAAAAAGATGTTCCCTTCCATTGGAGTCCCGAACAACAGAAAGTGTTTGACACGCTCAAGAACAAATTCAAGACGGCTCCTCTTTTAGCCTACCCTAATCGAGATTAGGAGATGAGAGTCGAGACTGACGCTTCGGATATAGCAACCGGAGCAGTTCTATCTGTCAAATCGGATAACGGACTTTGGCAACCATGCGCCTTCATTTCTCATTCATTCAACTCCACTGAGCGGAATTATCCTATTTATGACAAAGAACTCCTTGTGGTTATTCGTGTGCCTGTGGTCATAGGTGGGCAAAGAATCGAGATTAGATCCTAACATGGCTACTAGAACAATGTTCAGATATGGCATGCTCATGAATGTGACCTCACTGACCTTCCATCCTTGCTGGAGCCAAATAGAGAGGAAGTGGAACATCTCTCCAATGTGAGAGGATCAGTGGAAGTAACTTGCTTCTTTCTGCACCACTGGTGAGTAGGTGTCAATGATCAGCTCTGAGTAGCACCATGACCTGCAATAGGAATGTTAGGATTACCATGCCTGCCAGGCCCACCAGAATGACATTGTCCACTAATGTACCAGAAGAGATTGAACAGTATTACAGTTTTGGCACACCCCTGGTCTTTTTCATTTTCCCATGACCCATGCCTATCATGTGACCGCTCCTGTCACCAGACCACCCACCACTGGCATATCCTAGTGCTTGTTTACACTCAATGCAACATGTCTTGCTACAGCCTTAACATTGCCCGTCACACCACCCCTATGGTGCCTCCTAACACAGATGCTCTCCTGTATTTCTGATCCTGGATCTTTCCCAGATCCTCTCCAGAATATCCCCTCCCAGATCTTTCTGTCACACTGCTTTCCTTCAGTGTCTCTTCACACAGCTGTTCTCCTGTGCTCCCTTGGTGACTCCCTGTCTCAGTTGAGGCCAGATCTCACTTCAACATTGCCACCCTCCTTGTGTTGTGTCCTCACCTCAGTTCACTCATGTGACCACTCACATGCCATCACTATACATCATGCCATGATGATTCCCATGACGTGTCCCCACGGTTGTGACCTTCCCACAGCAGTACCCTCCTGCCATTTCTGTCATCAGTTACTCTTGTGGTATTCATCATCTGTTCCTTGCAATCCTCTCTTGCTTGACCTCTACCTCACCCTCCCCCCTTTCCTCCTTCGTTGAAGGACTCCACTGCTGTCATCAAGAGCCTTCTGACCACATCTGTGGTCATCTAGGTCATCTTGGTCAACAACCTCCTCATCATTGACTCTCCAATCAGGAACCCTCTTTTTTGCCCCTGTTCACCAATATCTTGCTGACATTGGCTCATGTCTAGGTTCTCCACTCCCATCCAGAGAACTAGACCTTCTCACTGTCAACCTCACTACCCCAAGACCTCATCTTGGTCAAGGTCATCTGACCTTGTTCATCTTGGACTCTCAGTCACCATCTATCTAGGGACCCTTGCCCTAGTCATATTCCTCGCTCATCGCCAGGCTTCTGTCAAAAAGCATTGTATGGAGATTTGGATTGTGATCAAACAAGATGTTCGAATAGTCATAGAGATAATCAAATGCTGGGAAGGACTTGACATTGACGGCTTTAAAGAAAAGGTGCTGACCAGGTTTCTTGATTACAATAGTGCTGCCCAGTTTCATCTTGACCCAACAATCAAGATCGGGGTTGAAGTGGTGGACTGGATTGTAGTGAGCATCTGCATTGGGTGACGCAAGCTCAAGTTCAACAAGGACTTGTCTTGTGAGCTTGAAGTAGGGATAGTTGAACTGTTGGAAATCAACTGGTAAAGGGTTGGCATCATCCTGAGACATAGTGAGTCAGAACTCAAGGTCACTTGGTGTGATAGAAGACAGATGCTTTGAAACAACTTACATGGGGAAAGCAAAACATGATAACATGTTCAGTGGCTAGCTGCTGACGCTACAATTGCTCTGCATCCTGTCTGTGTTTCTCCTCAGCATGCTCCTGGGAATTGGCAACATGTTCAACAAAAACTGGGCAGAGGTGTGATACTGTACATATAGTGACTCCAAAAACTGTTGCAATAACTAACCCTGATGCAGTGCATGAAGCGCACTGCAAACACCTGTGGAAATTATGCTTAGCCTTGGTGAGACGAAATATAGTACGTACTCCTGGCTACAAGTCGACCCTTGGGTCATGTGATTTGATACAGGGGCTGCAGAGATATGCTCATTTGAAAACAGCAATACCATTGCAACAGTTTTTTCACTTTTGTCAGAAAGGTGGAATTCTAGCAAAATCAAATGATATTTGGCATTGTTTGGTCATACAAACAAAGATACACATATAAATAGTATGTCTGAGTTTGAAACAGTTCACACACTTCTTTATTCTCAACCACTATCTGTTACAACTGTTACAACTACCACCCGGTAGGTGTACAAGTAGACACGAAGTGTAGAGCCGCCTTGAGCCTAACTCTTGTTGATCCTAACTCATAGAATACCTTCAGGTTTGACAGGAACCTGGTAACGGATGACAAGGGATACTAAGAGGAGTACCTTGAAGTAGGTGACAACTGAGAGTCCAAGGTGAAAGAGGTCGGATGACCCTGACCTAAGCAAGAGCCTTGGATAGCGGGGTCGACAATGGACAGGTCTAGTTCTCTGTACAGCAGTAGAGAACCTGGCCACAAGCCAACAACGGTGAGCCATTGGTGAAAGGGCAACGACGGAGTTGCCCAACCTTGAGGACTCTAGAGGGAGACTCTAGAGTGTTGGCAATGGAGTCCTTCAATGAAGGAGGAAAGAGGGGAGAGCAAGGTAGAGGTCAAGCAAGGGAATGTTGCAGGGAACGGATGATGAATACCAAGAGTAACCGTAAGGTGTACACTTTAGGTGTCAGATCGAGGTTAGAGAGAGAGAGGTGTTCGAGAGGAGCTCGAACTTATATACCCTGGCCGTAAGGGCTTTAGGGCAGATATATTCTAATCTGGTAATGGTGGTCCGTGTACAGTCTAACCTAATATGGTAAGAGTCCATATTCATATAAGAAAACCCGGAGTCAGTGTGGTGAGGTAATTGCCCAAAAAGGCAGGAGGGGTCTGCCATGGAAAGTTCACGAGTGATGGGACACATTGTGGGAATCAGTGTGGCGCGACATGTTGTGATGGCTCGTGAGTGGTCACAAGGATGGAGTGAGGTCAGGGTGCAACATGAGGTGGAAGGCAATGTTGAGGAAAAATCTGGCCTCAACTGAGATGGAGATCGCTGAGGAGAGCACAGGAGGACGGCTGTGTGAGGAGGGCACTAAAGAGCAGTGCTGGGGAGATCCGAAGGCATAGCACAGGGTAATGCACAGGGATCTGGGGGTAGGGTGTCAGGACTGGCCCTGAAGAGGGAGGAGGGTGGGAAGATCCCAAGGGGATATTCCAGGGAGGATCTGGGGAAGATCCAGGATTGGGACACAGGGGGGTGGCTGTGTCAAGAGGTACTGAGGGAGGGCAGTGCAGAAGAGGTGATGATGGGCTGTTGCAGGACGCGTCACATTGTGCGTAAATGAGCGCAAGAGTGTGCCAGGGCAAGTGATCCAGTGATAGGAGCAGTCATATGAGGGCATGGGGTCATGGGATAAAGAAAAAGACCGGGGGTGCACCAAAACTGTAACAACAACCAGTAACAATGATACACATTCATGAAGAACTATGTCTCATTCCTACACTTGGTCACCTCTATATGGAGTTAAGTGTGAACGGCCTAGCAAAGCTAGCAGTACTGGGACTGGCCCAGAGTTGAAAGAGGGGAGGATGAGGCAGAGGTGAGGTGAGGCACAAGGGAGGGGATCTCAAGGAACAGTTTGACTACACGAAATAGTGTATATCAAGGTTAGAAAGAAAGGAGTATACAGGCGGCACTCCAATATATATACTAGGGACTCTAGGACAGGTATCAGAGTCCTAATGATAAATAAAGAAAGGAGATGTGTTGCGTCACAAGGCACATGAGGTAAACGGTTAGGATATAAAGGGGAAATGCATAGCCATAAGAGAGGCTATGGAGGAGGCAGTGTCCAAGTGAGTCAGAAGGAATAAGGTAAGAGTCAGAGTATAAACAGGGAAGTCCGAGAGGCAGTGGAGAGAGGGAAGTATCCAGAGGCAATGATGGAGATGCCCATTCCGATGAAGGATAGCCTCATCCCTCAAAGAGGGACTCATCTAAGAGGTTGGCCCAGGTGGAGGTTGGGATGTGGTAGTCCTGGAGGTTGGAGAATAGGGAAGCAAAAAAGGTGGTGCCAGGATGGTCGAGATGGGGTGGAGAGGTAACCAACGAAGGGATTGGAGTCAGTGAGCGATAAGGAGAAGGCAAAGGAGGAAATTGAATAGAGGTCTCCTCCTTAACTGTAACACCATCATCATGAGATCTTTGTCTACTACTCAAAAGAATACCATCCTCTCTATGCTTGATGGAGGTCACTCTGCTCACCACATTTCCTCTACCACTGGTGTCCATGTCTCCTTCATATCCAGGCTCCACTCCAAAGAGTATTCTGAGCTCCAGAAGTCCACTAGAGGCCATCCATCCAAGCTTTCTCCAGCCAATGTTTGCCATGCCATCCATCTCATCACTACTCACAAGGTAGAGAATGCTATTCAGGTGACCAAGACCCTCACCAATATTATCAACAAGCCTCTTTCCCCAAATACAGTCTGCCAGCACTTGAAAAAGTCTGGCATGAAGACTGTAGTCAAGTGCAAACAGCCTCTTCTCACTGCCAAGCATTGCAAGGCTTGTTTGGACTTTGGAGAACTGGAAGAAGGTAGTATGGTCTGATGAGACCAAGATCAATTGCCTTGGGTCAGATGGACACAAATGGGTGTGGAAAAAGCCAGGTAAGAGGCTTAATGACAGGCTGGTGAAGGGGACTGTCAGGTTTGGAGGAGGTTCTGTGATGATGTGGGGGTGTATGACTTGGCAAGGAGTTGGCTATGCTACCAAGATTGATGGTAGGATGGATGGGGACCTGTACCTTCAGATTTTGAAGGATGAACTGCTGAATACTCTGCAGTATTATGGTCTTCATCCTTCTGACATCATCTTTCAGCAAGATAATGACTCCAAGCATACCTGCAGAAAGGTGAAGGAATGGCTAGAGGAGCAGGAATTCCAGACTATGGTATGGCCTGCACAGTCTCCTGACTTAAATCCCATTGAACACCTTTGGGATTGTCTCAAAAGGAGGCTGGCAGAGCATGAACATCCTCCTAATGGAATTTATGAGTTGTGGGAAAGGATTCAGGTGGAGTGGGAGAAGATACCAGTTGAGAAGTGTCAGAAGTTGATTGAAAGCATGCCTAGGAGAGTGTAGGCAGTGCTTAAGGCCAAGGGAGGCTATACCAAGTACTGATATATCCAAAATATCTACTTTATATTAAAAGTGAAAAAACTGTTGCAATGGAGTCACTGTTTTCAAATGAGCATATCTCTGCAGCCCCTGTGTAAAATCACATGACCCAAGGGTTGATTTGTAGCCCAGAGTATATACTACATTTTGTCTCACCAAGGCTAAGTGTAATTCCCACAGGTGTTTGCAATGCACTTCATGCACTGCATCAGGGTTAGTTATTGCAACAGTTTTTGGAGTCACTATATTGAGGAATGGAAGTGGCATCCTAGAAGATGAAGATGCTGGGAGGGAAGGGGCAGTATCATGGGAGGCCATAGCACTAACAGGTGAAGAGGGATGCGATGCTGGCCTGAGGTTGGTTTGCGTGAGCAAAGGCCCAGGTAAGGGTGGACATAAAGCCAGGTCAATGTGGGCAAGTGAGGAGGACCGAGGAATGGACTCAGAGGGGCTGCACAGTGATGATGGCAAATCAGTTGCAGGACTACCAGATGCAAGACTGCTGAGCAAGACTTCAGAAGAGATAAAGTGGCCATCACAAATGCAACCACCTGATGAATGATAATGCTTGTGGCACATCCGATAACAACATGATTGAGCTACCCTTTTTGCCAAGCATGCCTGATGTGAACAGGACTGTGAGTCCTGCTCAGGAAGAGAGCTACAGATATCCCAACACCAACAGGCTGTTGTCCTGTAAGTGAAGTGATAATGAGTTTCAATTTGGAATGAATGACAAGTGTCCGAAATGACTCACCAGTTGAAGGGATTGTGGGTGATGTTGTTGGGCTGTTTCCCAAGCTGTCAGCCCAGTGGTACCACTTCCTACAAACACACTGCAAAAAGACATTGGCAAAGGAAGATATTGGCAAAGGCAAGATAGGGATGAAGAACAACATACCACATAGTAAGGATGCCCAGCATGTTGAGCATTAGTCTGGAGCACAAAGCAGAGTGAGATATCTAGGCCACACAAATCACAATGGCAGAAGGGAGGATAGAGAAGGGGTATGAATGGCATCAGAGCGAGTGAGAGCACTGTGACACAATGTGGGATGTGGGTTGCATGGTAAGTGGAGATGTAGACTGCAGCACAGGCAGGGTGAGTGTCTAAAGGCAAGTGAGAGACAGGATATCATACCTGTGATTCTAGAAAGAAGGACACACATGAAGGATCTGAATGGGGGAGTTGACCACATGAGGAGCTGAGTGACTTGGAGCAACTTGAAAACTTGAAGCACAGCAATAGAGGCCAGTGATGGTTTGAGGGAGGTCCAAGGCACTGAGCAGGTGGGATCTAGAGGACAGAGTGATGTGGCAGCCAGCAAGGGCTAGAAGGAGGCATGGCGTGTGCTGAGGGAGCTGGTGCAGGAGAATGATAACTTGAGGAGGAGAGAGGGATGGGTGGATGACAGGCAGAGGGCAAGCCTTTTAATATCCCACCAGATGGAGGCTGACATCTGATATCTACAGCACTCTGATGACATTTGTTATTGCTCAGGACATGTCTATGACACAGTTCTGACATCACGAATGCGGGAGCATGGAAGGTTAGCTAAGTCAGCACGTGGGCCTAAGTTCAGACAATGTTCGGACAGTCGGACAGTCGGATGTTCAGAAAATTCAACTTGGGGACTTTCTGACTCAAAGGACTTCGAGGTTTTCTCCATCGAATTCACATGATCATGTGAACTTGGAAGCATGCCACCCGAGTGCCATTCAACACAGAAGTTTGTTGGTATCGAAGAATTTGTCTGGTCAGGTTTTTCATCATACACAATTACACATATCCAACTAAACCTGATAATATCCTTCAAGTCGTACCTCTTTAGGATCATATGGGTACAAACTTTCGCTGGCACTGCACCAGGGTCCAGGAGTTAGTCAACAGTCCTTTAAAGGTTTTGAGGGCTTTCAGCTCACTGCTCCATGGCTGGTAATGGCATGGCTATAGATGGAACAGGAATGACTCAATCCTCAGCAAGCCTTCAGAATGTCCAAATCAGACAAGATGTGACGGTGGTGTACTGACATGAACTTGTCAGTAATGTTGTCCATAACCGACTGCAATTAATTGTCCCAACTCACCCCCAGCCACAGCTAGTGATTTTCTGGCTTACTATCCAGTTCATCTTATTCAAAAACATGATCTGGAGCCTGAGAGCAAGCTGGACAGGATCAGTGCTGGAGTAAAAAAAATTGGTCGGGCATTCCTCGGGGCTATTTCGGATTACAGCGGTTTTCAAAAGTTCGTGGAATTTGACCAAATCATTTGGATTTTTGGGCTGTCACGTGTCATCACATGTTCAGGACCCCAAATGTAACTGACAAATCAAATCAACAAACCAACACAATTGGCAGTTTTCATCCTCACTCACCGGCACCATTGTCATCAGGCTTCAAGACACTCTATGCCCAAACACTGGACACCCCAGAACATGAAGGCTTGTATTCCTGTCCTATACCATGACGACGGTTTGTCTGTCAAGGAAATCAGTAGCCAACTAGGCATCAAAAAATCATTGGTCTACTTTGTCCTCAAATTATACTGGCATTTTGGTGTCGTCTCGAACATCCACAAATACTCATGCACAGTGGGCCGCCCCCATTCTCTCAGTCAAGCTGACCTTGCTTTTATTACCACCCTTCTGGATCATCGCAGATCGCTCTATCTCGATGAACTGCAGGACAAGCTGTGGCTCAAATGTGGCATTCACACCACTCTTCCAACCATCCATTGTGCCCTCCAACAGCTTGGCATCAGTTGCAAAGTCATCTCCGCCACTGCCTATGAATGAAACGAGATGTCGCGAGCGATCTACATGAATCACATTGCCAAAGAAGCTCCTGATGTGGGCATGCTTATGTTTGTTGATGAAGCAGCCAAAAATGAGCATACACTGTCACGCAGATATGGGCGCTCAGGCAAGGGTGTTTGCTGTGTGGTTCAGAGGTGGTTTGTAAGAGGTTTGCAGTACTCAATCATTCCCGTCATTACCCTCGATGGAATCATTGTATATGATATTGTGGACGGTCCTGTCGATGGCGACCGTTTCTACAATTTTATCAAGGAATTTGTGGTAGTTATTCTATTTTTCATTGTGTTGTTAGTTACGATCATTTGGTACAGATGCCGTTCACGAACCCATATCCCGGTCCTCGCAGTGTCCTCATTATGGACAACTGTCGCATTCATCACAGTAAGCAGCTCTGTCAGTTGGTTGAAGATGATCATCGTAAGTGCCGATTGTATATAGAACATTGGTACTGATACTATAGACAGTCTGCAAGCTCATCTACCTCCCGCCATACTCGCCCAACTACAATCCCATTGAGCAAGCATTCTCATCAATCAAGGCTTACCTCCATCAGCACACGTCTGAAGATTCATCTGTGATGTCTATCATTCGGGCTTGTCAGAACATCACCCCTGATAAAGCAGAGGGGTACTTTCGGGCATCTGGGTACATTGTATAGCACATCAGACTATGTTTGTAGCATTTTTGTCCCTCGTTGATGTAATGAACATACGTGCAATGTTGTATTGGTCACTAGAGCTAGCTACTGTTCATCTTTGTTGACAGCAAAGCCACGCAGGACAGGGAGCCACTGCTTCTGTGAGCCACAAAAATAAAAAAGATCATGTTACGACCGGTAACAATGGTACACGTTCGTGTAACACCGACT
>JBBPQP010001031.1:0-13894 GCA_038092555.1 Boletus subgraveolens | reverse complement strand
TTCGTTCAATGGCCGATACGTCGACTCGTCGGCAAACCCCCCCCCCCCTCCCCCCCCCATTTTTCGGATCCGGGTGAATAACTAAAGCTGAATTTGGGGCTGATTATAAGCACGCCCAGTCGCCAGCAAATTGTGTATAGCATGTTCAACCGCCCCCCTCTATGCTCTCTAGACCGCCACAACTGCGCCTGACCGCGCCCGTATATGGAGTGGTGACACAAACGAAAGGCGATAATTACCGGGTTCCACATGAATTCACAACTGACAACGCCGTGTGGCTGTGGAGTATGACACTGAAATATCCAACGAACGACCCATATTAATGCTAAGTGTACAGATAAAGCACCTATAACGATACACTAAGATGAGAGTAAAGTAAGCCTACGTCGCACTGAAACAAGAAAAGCCGAGCAATCCGCGGAGACGGTCGCTTGTCATATTGATTGAAAGATACATGAAATACTATCCCCATCATCCATGTATAGTGCCGACGCGAAATAAAGGGGAGGTTGCTACGCGGTATTGCAACAATGTCCAGCTTAGATATTGTTTTGAACAATAAGATAGAAAAAAAGGAGATGCCACGCGATGGACAGTGATGGTAGATGCGATGTACGTGGAATAGATACCATTTGGGGGGCTTAAACCGCGAAGCCCTTCGCGAGAGGTAACACAACAGATACAACAGCGTCGTACGAGGGACAACAACCCCATCTCGGAGAGGTAGCTATGCAACCAAAAATATATATGGTAGGTGAGAGGGAAGGAAGATATTTTGATGGAGACACGAGTGGTGAAAAAGGAGGTAGGCTGGGTCGTGATGAGAAAAAAATGCGACGTGATCTGCAATAATACAGCTGGTTTGTCGGTGGAATGGAAAAGCGGCTTTTTGTGTGATCTACGTATTGGGCAGCGGAAGATGTGTGTAGGAAATGAAGAGGATGGAAAGCCCGAGTAGAAACGAGAGTATGCAGAGAGCGTACGGAAGTGGCGTGTCATGTCCATCAAAAGGTTTGCATGGCAGAATCATAAAACTCGGCTTGCGCAGAGGAATTATAAGTCTGGGGGTTCTGTTGTTGGTGATGGTGTTGAATGTTCGAGTCTTCCGCAGGAAGTAGCATGGGAGGGTGGAGGTAGGTAGCGAAGAAGTTATCCTCGTCCTGCGGGAGCATCGGGGGGTGGAAGAAGTCCATCGGCGAATCTTCGGCTGGAAGCATGGGAGGGTGAACCAGTTGAGGTGATCGGTCGGCGGTGAGCGTCGGGGGGTGCCAGAATGCGTTTCCAGAGCCGCGGAAGACACTGTATGAAGAGAAGAAGGGAAAATCCATCGAAGAACGGCGGGAGTGGGATGCGGTGGAGGAATGGCCCGAGTACGAGTCTGCGTACGAAGAAAATGAAACAGCGGAAGACGGGGGCTCAGACGCCGAGTCCGTGCTCATGCGACGGCGCTTCTTCGTCCTCTGCTCATTGTTGGTAGTGACCTCCGTCTCCAAAGTCTCGACACTCGAGAACGGAAGTGCGTCGGGTGGTGTCTGAAAATTCTGGCTCAGATAGTCGGGATGATAAGGGCCGGGGAAGGGATTGAAGATATCAGTGTAGTTCGACTGATTGTTATAGGTAGCGTTCTGCGCGTCGGGCCCAAGCGCTCCCAAGAGCTCGGACGACGTGGTCTGAGTCGTCGTTTCATCGCTGTATTCATACGTAGGTTGAGTTGTTGAGTCTGGTGCCAGGGTTGGAGAAGCTTCTACAGTCGGTGAGGTCCGGCGACTCGCGCCTGGGCTCGCAGATGGAGTTTCGGAGGAGTCCGGACCAGCGCGCCGAGCGTCATGGCGCGAACGTTTGCGAATAACGTCCGATTTCATGGAAATCGGTCTTGCTGACCCATGCAATTTATAACTAGAATAATAGAACATGCTTAGCGAATGAGTGACTGACGAGAGAACACATTACTCACTATAAGCCGCATCTAATGTTAGACGCCCCCCGTAACATGAGTCATCGCGCAAAGAGACTACGGGTGTGAAAACTTACGCATTGCAAACTGTCTTACCCTCATCGTCCTTCCTCCAGAGCGGCGTCGCGGTGGTGTGGCAATTGTAGCATTGAGCTGTGCCGACGGCTCCACTGAGCTGAGTGGTGTGTCGCATGTACCGAGGAGACCCACCGATGACGTCAACCACTTCCTGGCGAGGAGGCACTTGAGTGCGGCCCTCGCCATGATTGGCGCGCATACTCTTTGGGCGTGGGCGCTTGTGCTGTGAAGACCATGAGTTTTTTTGTTGTATGTGTCGCCGAGGAATGACATACCAACTTGCAGTACAAGCCGCATGCGTTGCAATTCAGCTCGTCGTTGAGACCACGGCGCCAGAGAGGAGTATGCGTGGCACCACAGTTTGAGCACTCAGCCTTCACCCCGCCAGGGGCGGAGTTGCCATTCCCTCGAAGAACTGCAGGGTTGACGCTAGTGGCGGTGGCACCAGGGCCAGATGATCGCGTAGTGGGAGTATTCTGGGTCTTTACCGTGAGGCTGGGACGACTGGTGGGGATATTGCTCCGAGTTCCCGCGCTAGGACCAAGCTTGGCCGGGGAGATGGTTTGGGGAGGGGTTTCCTTGGCGGGTTGGGAAAGAGGAAATGTGGTCGTGTTTGATTCATTGTCATTGCGAGGAGATCGGGACTCCGAGCGAGACGAACCGGGTCCGGAAGACTCGAGCATCATTATGTCGGAGTCTGTAGTAAGGTTGGGCTCGATGTGCCCAATGAAAGGGAAAGACGGATGGTCATCTGTAGGATCAACGTTGCTAAGGATCTCATCTAGCGGAAGCTCGATGGTAGGACGAAGGATGCTGAGACCACGGGAGGAAGTGTTGGTGACATCTTCACCATAATTCATAGCACTGGAAAGGGAAGGCTGCACAGAGAGGAGGGCGGAGGGACCAAAATCACTCGAGAACAGAGTGGGGAACCGGAGGAAAGGTTGGTCATCAGATGGACACTTGCGCTTCCGGGACCCAGCGGAAGCGTCCGTGTTAGTATGAATGGATTCGTCGCCAGCGACATGGGTACGAGTGGCCTGACGGCCACGTCGGGTGGAAGTTTCCTTGAACTCCGCAGAAGGTCTGAGGTCGGGCTTTGGGACGGCGGCGTTCGGAGTGGCAGGGGTGGGTTGATCTACTGAGAAAGTGAATTGCATGCGCTTAATGGTCCCGGGCTTCGCATTCTGACTGGCCTCGCGGCTGCGTTCTCTTTCAACAGCACGCTGGCGAATGAGATCAGTGGATGCGTTGCGCTTAAAATCGGGAGCCTCAAGCTCCTCGATGCTCCTACGGAAGAAAGGAGGGTCAGTCAGGGCATAGGGTGGCTAAAAAGACGATGAAGGGATGGGACGGACCTGCCCTTTTCTTTGTCGAGTTTGTCGCCCATATTCTTGGAAAGCTTTTTGAACTCACGCTTCGACTTTGCATTATCAGAGTCGACAATGAGGTTCTGCAGATGCCAGAGGCGCCAACTCAAGTTCTCGAGACGCTGGCCCTGTTCGAGGTAGCTGGCCACTTTCGTGCAGACCTAGACGAGATGAAAATGGGATGATCGAGCGGATGAGATCAAAAAACGCACTTTCCATGTTTTTGTAAGCGACTCGGAGTCGCCTAGATTGGAGAATGCGACGAAGGATTTGTTACCCTGGGGTGAGAGTGAGTCAAGCGGATGGTGAGAGAGAACGATATAGAGCATTACCTTGAACTTTAAATTGACAATGGAGGGCATGAACAGAGAGAAGAGGGCGAGAAACGGATTCGTTCAGGAGGTTGAAGCGATCGAGGGCCTGAGGGATGCTGTGATACGCAGTACGAGGTATAAGAGATACCGGCAACGAAAATGAGATCCAAAAACTGATTTTTTTTATTCATAGCGCACGTTGCAAAAATTTGACAGAATGAAACCCCGACTATTCCTAGCAGCTCCGTTTGGGATTTTTGTAATACGTGCACAGAATTTGCTATAATAAAACAAATCAACTCGTATGGGTGATGGTCCAGGACGGCAGTCCATGTCGTACGCTTCGTCCCGGTCTCGCCAGAACCCGGTAGACATCCATTTATTGCCACTTCTGCCCAGAACGCTGGTGGGCAGGTCCATCAGACCCACTGCGTCAATCGCGTTCCGACGAGGTTCCCCATCCGGTTATTCACGGCAGCAGGTACAAATCACATTCCTCTGCCTCGTTTCGCGCTCGCACACCAACACGTGTTCTCGTTCTCGTCTTGGCCAACTCTCTACGGCTGCCTCCTCCGACTATCCACCGACCGGCTACCCTCCATGGGACCCACCCTGTCTCTTGTTAGTAGTAGCAACGGCGTTACCCCGCTTCTTTGCCGTTAGAGAGAGTAAGAGAACGTATAACCCCATGTTACATATTATAATTATACCTATTCTTGTCCGCAACCCCTGCCATCGCCCCCTCGTATGTATCTTCTCTCCCACAGTCGCTTGCTTGCTTCCATCATGCTCGTAACCACATTGCCCTGCAAATTAGCCGATCCGGGGAGTTCCATAATTCCATTCGCGCAACTACTGTCACCCTTAACCCTTACCCGTTCCTGTGTGTGCTCCACATCATTTATGTATGCATTCGCCATCAATTCTCACATGTGCACGAATCGTGATCACGGGACCTCAATACCTGCCTCGAGGCTTCCTCAGCTCAGCCTTCGACGCGAAATGACCGCGCGAGTTCAGCTGAATCAGGAAGACCTGGGACTTGCCGCAAGGGTCCGCCCGTAAGCACACAATTATCTACGTGACCGTTCATGTCCTGGCGCCGGACTCCTGGCGCTTCTCGGACGCTTGCTCCTCTGTCTGTGGGCTAGCCAGCTAGTAAACCTGAACGCCATGACAACTTGTGACTAGGACATCCAGGAAACACGCGCGAAACATGCACAGCCGCGCAGTAGCACAGCTTATCCGTGATACATATGGTTTTGACGTATGTTCAAATAAAGCTGCGAGGCTTCGAAACGACCCATGGGTTGGCGTTCATTCCAAAAGAAAACCCCTCGGAAGCTCTACTGTAGCCTTTGCTGGCGATTGTCTCCCAAGTATGTCAGCCAGTGGCGAGCGTTCGTCGCCTCGTGTTCCCAACACTATCCTTTTCTGTTCTACAATCAACGCCCCATGTCCACACATTCCACCCAACGTGACGTGTCGATCCTGTCCATCCGAGTGGCTTGCCAGCAAGCCATTATTACAAGTCTTTGACCAGTGACGGCATGATCACGATCAAAACTGGGGTGACTCTGCGAGACTCACGTGGGGGAGGAGCCGGAATGTTCGGTATCGCCTTTCCCAAAAATGAGGCTTGACGGTGGCGTGGCCAACAACTCAGACGGTGGCTTGATAGGTGTGACAAATGAGAGGACGAATGCCTGCAGGCAACCCGACGCCGCTGGGAGCCCAGATGAGTGGAACGCCATCATGCACGTTGCCATGCTGGTGCTATGCTTGGAATGCCGCGTGGCGAAACAGGAGGTAAACGGGAAGTTCAGGTTGTTCCCCACAACCTCCTACAGAGTCGAACATAGCCTTGAGCCAAGACATCGGGTAAACAGGGGCTTTCAACGCCGCATCCGAAATGTGGGCCAATGAGGGGACTGCGATATGATTGTTCTAGAAAAGGACTTCCTGATCCCAAGGCGTTAACTTACGATCGTGTATTGTTCCTGGAAGCGGGACCCTGCGGAGTGGCTAAAAAATGAAATCCGAATGGGCCAAATCGTAGTGCAAGCTTTCAATCAGGTGAACGCACAAAGCTCTCATTCGATCTCACCATGTTCTACTGCGGAGTGCATCGTTTGATCCTGACTTTGTGAGATCCCTTAATCTGGGTATCATGTGCTGCTTGCGTTGTAAATTGGATGGAAGCGCCTCCAGAGATACGTTGACACACTGTGGAGTGGGTATTACCCAGAGCTTTCATTGCCGGTTCGAGTACCAATAACGAGGCACTCAGGATCTGTCTTCTCCGCGACCAACGATCTACCAAACTGGCACATCCGATCAGTCGTTGCACCGCGGATCCCAGATCCACGAATGGACGCGAAGAGTAAAGAACACTTCTTTGGGGTCTAGCCCATAAATAAGTTCAAGAGGCGATCATCGTGTCCTGTCTTGTTTTCACCCTGAAACTACAATTAACCTCCAAATAAGAAAATGTGTGTACACATGCACTCACTCGCCGCGCGTAGCGTCTAAACTGAACGTCTGAGATCGTGTGTTTGAATACATGTTTCATTCCCGTCTGTACACGTGTTGTGACCGACACGATGAGAAGGAGCAGAGCCGCATCAGTAATGCGGCACATGACCGGCAACGTTGAATTGACCTTCTCCTAGCGTAATACTTCCAGTCGTCTCCATTCATTAACGGGTCAACGAGAACTTCGAGTCGCACATATTCCGATTCGACCCTAGGGATATCACTGTGACGGTACACGTACAACCTTACCCCTGACAGGTCTTGGGATCGCGGCGAATGTATTATCGAGTCACCGAACATATCGTCAAGGACGTTTCTAGATGCGAAGCTCGTGGGGAATAGAGGGGGTGGGACCCTGAAGCATAATTTAAGTAACTTACGAACAGGTTTGTAACAGATTTTGGCCAATCAGGATCCGTATCAGCACAGAAGCCTTGGCAATATCAAACTGCTACTCCATAGACTCAGTTGGGAGTGCATTATGCACTGCCCCTTCCCATGGCTAACGAAAAATGGCCATGCGGCGAACGTAGAGGAGGGATCGGAAATAAGCAGAGTTTGCGTCGATGAGCCCTTTGGGAGGTGTAGATCACGGTCACATCTCTGATCGTGAGACTGGATTGGTAGGCAAGGGATCCAATCTCCGTGAGGGATGTTCAACATCGAGTTGTCGAGGGACACAGAACCACGGCTTCGAACCAGAACGGTGGGAGCGACTCCGATTTGGGGTGTGATCATCGTATCGATGTGTAGGCTACGCGGAAAGAGATGCCATATTTTACATAATTTTCCAGATAACCATTCACGCTGGCCCGGAGAGACATATTGGGATGGTCTTTGTTGCAACAGGCAATCTAATTATATGTAAGTCATATCAGAACTTCTTTCGCCCCACGATAAGGTGCAGGCTCGCTAATCCTCTAGCGGAGATAGTTGTGCCCCAAAGCGACAGATTCCAAACCAGAAGGACATTCTGCGCGAGTTCTCTTGGAATTGGTTTGCTGGTTGGACATATGGACCGGTTCCATATAAAATAGGAAGGTGACATCGATATTGCTGCGTTCTCGTGTAAAAGTTCGAGTCGGTACGCCTGTGGCATAAACTATACAGTTCTTACCTGACTTAGTCACACGGGTCTATTACCCATACTTGAATTGACTTGAATACCAATTTACTATCGCGGGACAGCAGGACAACAAATAGGTAGCTACCTTCACCATGCCTATGAACCTATCCAAGGTGACTTTCTCAGCAAACATTGAAACAGTCTTCTGTAGAAACACTCTCAAAGGTGTCACTGAAGTAAACTTATAATAGTAAAATTTGTGTCTATCAATGTGTCTCTGTATGCTACTTCTGCCTGCGTAGTTATGTAAGTTTAGCCTCAGTGAAGTAAATAAAGGACCTTGACCCGTCCGTCGCAGAGTTATAATGCTCCGAGCCCCAGCCTCTCTACTCCATAAACGACGCCTCCGATCTGGCCGTATCATACTGTCCCAACGTGACCGTTCGACTTGGCATGTCCGGCTTCTCCGAGGCGCGCGTGTGTTTGCCTGACTTTTCTGGTAGGTCACGTTTTGACCGATGTTTCTAATTCGCAATCTGACTCTCCCCCGAGGATAGGGTGCCAACCTTCCTGGATGGTGTGGATGGCTCGCCGGGTACGCCGTCTCTGGGTCTGCGCATAAATCGCTCGGGCTGACTCGCGCATCTTCTTCAGCTACTGCGGCTTACCGCTTCGGTGCTATTTGTCGTGAATTGCAGCCGGCGCTGCTCGTTACGCCGCATCCCTACCACTCTTTCCGTTGTAGCCTTCGTTCCGGGCTCCCGTCGGTCCTTGATGCCTTTTGATGGATTCCATGCGTCCGTATGATCTCCTGACCCGCTACCTCGACTCGACGGATCGTGTCGTCGTCCCGCTGCTCGTTCCGCCTGCGATACATCCCTCTTCGCTATTGAGTTCTTCTGGTGCGTCCGTTTCACCCACCGAATCATCTATTACACTGCGTGTGTTTGCATGCTTGACTCGCACGCTCGATAATTTCGTATCGTTCTCACCCATCGCAGTGTCGCTCATACGGGTTAGAGTTCGGTGGAGAGGATTCTAGGAAATGATGTAGGTACGTCGGCGTTGTTCGAGGTGCGCCGAATCCCGGTCGTCAGGTTCGACTTACATAGTCGATCGATCGCGCTCCTTTGATCTTCGTTTCTATCCCTCTGCGCTTAGCTCGACTTGCACGCCTATGGGGTCAATTAACTTGTTACTAATCCCTCGACTCCTCTTACAACTCGCCGCTCCCTCTACGCGCTGTATTGCCGTTACCGCACGCGCCTCTGCACCGCTTCGCGACGCTCCCGACTGGACCATCTCGTGCGCTCGTGCTCTCAGCGCGGCTGGTGGGTTAGATTAACTGGTTTTAAAAGCTTATCTTAGATGTCTTTTCATCATCTCTCGACAACCGACCCGACATTACAGGCACAATATTATTCTCGGGTCGGTGCCTGATACATAAGTATATGTTCGCGCCCCCGATCCTTCCGTGTCTTAGCAGTCACTGATGTAAGGTTAAACCTTGACAAGGTTACAAAACCTCCTATAAATACAATATTACTATGTACCAGTTCTTCGACGCGGACATCCAAACATCAGATTCTATAAATCGAGAAAAGATCCCATACAATCTTATATACAACCAATACATGATTTAATGGGTAGTCGCAGACAGTGTCCTCGAGGCTAACACCTCAAGCCGTAAGCCAGAGCAAAAACCCACAGAGCAAAATGCACAAGAGAGGGAAATCAAGTAAAGGAATGAGGCGAACGAGGGAAAGGGGACAAAAAAACGAAGCAACTTAACGATGAGACGACCAACAACGTCAAGAGATCAGACAAGGAGGATAACATACACACGACGCACGCATAGGATGGATGAACATCCCACCGAATTTTCTGTCACACCTTTACACCCCATCTGAAATAATACTCCCAATACTCAACACGCTCTTCTTTCCTGGGACCCCGACACCGCGCCCAGGATCCTGTTCAAATGGTGCCCGCGAGAGTTGTATCACGGGGTATCCCCCGTTGACAGAGACGGATGGCAAGGCAGGCGAGGAAGGTGATGACGAACCAGTGCTCCCACCCCCACCCCCAATACCACTGCCGGATGCATGTCTCAGCGGAGCGAGATGAATCATTTCTTGTTGTCCGTGGCCGTGTCCGTGTGCATGTCCTCCGCCGTTGGGCCCCCATCCTGACGTCGATGGTGCTCCACTCACGTACGAAGGCAAGCCTGATCCAGGGTAGCGCGCCGCAGACGTCGATAAATTCGGTCCTGGCGAAATCACCCGCCCAGGATGCCCATGACCCTGGGTATAATAGTCTCCCGACGAAGACGATCCCTGTCCCTGTCCACCATACTCATACGGTGACCCTCCACTTCCCGAGGACGTATACGACGCGGCATGTGTCAATGGTGGGGGTGGGGGTGGTGCTACTTGCGAGGGTTGAGCTTGGGCTTGACCTGACGTTCCACTCGGATAGTAAGCATGTGGCTGTGGATGCGGTGAAGAAGAAGACGAAGGAGTATCATAATAGCCGCCACTCCCACCCGTTCCGGGTCCGTCTGCGTTAGCACTGGGATTCACATTGGGATTCGTGTTCGCACCGACATCATACCGCGCATACGATCCGGGGTACGCCGAAGGGTATTGAGATCGAGTAGGAGAGGGATATTGTCCTTGCTGTGAATGATGTGAGGGATGAGGGTGAGGGTGCGAGCCTGTCGGAGAGGCATGCGAATAGCTTGCCGAGGTCTGCTGTGGATGGGCATACCCACCATGATGATGGTGTTGTTGTTGTTGTTGCTGCTGCTGCTGTTGTTGTTGTCCATCCTGGTACGCTTGTGCACTCTCGTACGGCGCATTAAACGACGCACGGGGTGGGTGCCCATGCACCTCGGTCTGGGTCTGGGTATGCGGATGAGTATTGTACGGCGCTCGAGAAGATGTCTGGGAAGACTCGTATCCTCCTCGGGGATCATACGATCCACGCGGGTGGTGCTGATGAACATGTTCAAACCCAGTCCTTCCACCTCCCACCCCACCCTCGTACGCATTCCGTGCACCGCTGGTATCATACCCTCCCCTCCCACTCCCACTCCCACTACTGGCGCTTTCATACGTTGTACCGCTGCCACCCCCGAGAGGTCGTTGCGGATCGTACGATGAAGTACCTCGGAGATTCGCCGGCTCGTAGTCATAGTTGAGTCGGTCGTACATCCCGCCCACGCTCGACGAAGACGACGGATAAGAAGACGATGCGGAGGATGACGACAGGGCCTGTGAACCTGTCCTTCGTGTTGCCACTCCCGCGCCCGCAGTGGATCCCGAGCTCGAACTCGATGGTTCACCACTGGCAGACAAGAGCTGTCCACTCACACCAACACCGACACCCGCACCTATCGTCTGGTGTGCATGTGTGTGTGTATGGGCGTGGGTATGTGGAAGCGCACTAGTCGCCGAGAGCTCGATCCCACCCGGCGTGGCACTCGCGACACCTAACATTGGATCCAACGTCGAGGATGTCGGCCACGCAGGTAACCCCGCCAACGCGATTGAAGATGATCCCGGATTGTTATTCCCCGACACCGGCGTATGCGCTGACATACCGTCGCTGCTCGAAACAGGCCCTGACACCAGATGGAGTGGACTTGTCAAGGTCCCATGCCGTGCGCGTTTAACAACGGTCGAACCGGAACCGGAAGCAGCGCTGTTGGGGGCGGGTTGGGACGAGAGAGGTGAGTGCGATTGTTGTGCGTGTGTATTGTCCTCGGCCTGGTCTTGTTCCAGTTTACGGGCCTCGCCAGTGTTGGGTGGACCGCCATCGGGTGGTTGGGCAAGTGCTGCAATGGGACGTTTCCGCACGCGAATGTCTTTCCGGATACGGATTTTGATGCCTTGATCAGCGAGGGAGCAAGAGAGGGGGGTTGATTCTTTTTTTTTGCAGTTGGGGAGTCGTGTGGGAAGAAGGCACCCGTCGGAGACGAAATAAAGTAATGATCCGAATGCAGACACAAATGAAAGTATGTAACGAGGACAAGGTCAAGATTGGTCAGATAAGACAATGTTATCACGCTAGTGGCAACCGACCTTCCATGCCAGGAAACTTTTTTGCAGTGTAGACGTAAAATGCAGCCGAGTAAATGGATTTGCAGTGACGAACGGTGTTGCTATGTGGGTAGATGAGGGATGGGAGAATGCAAAAAAAGAGCGGGAGACGTACGCGACGACTTCAAAGAGGCTGAGTTTGAGACGGTAGCTACCTTCGGTGCGCACGCTGAGATCAGGAAATACAAAAAAGCCGGCGTCTTCGTTGCGATTTTCGGTATCTTTGAGATGGTATAAGGAGGAAACGACTGAACCGGTAGTGCATCGTGTTTTGCCATCCTGTATGGATGGGATGAAAAAGAGGGGATGACGGGGATGTGGAGAGACGAACCTTTAGCCAATGTAATTCGGTGTCGTCGTCCGGTTTGGCGAGACTAGCAAACATGAAATAGTAGGGATTCTGGAGGAAGCTGTGGGCATAGTTTGAATCAGCGTCTTCAGCGTCTGGATTTGCAGGGGAGGGCGGTTGTCGGGTATGTGGGTCAACGACACGGAGCTGAATAATGGGTGGAGGGTCGATGGGACGACGGTCAGCTGGCAGCGTGGGTGAGCGGGATGGACCTGGGGAGTAAATGGAGAGGCTTACCACCGACTCCGCACATGCGGGCCTGCTTGGGCTCCTGCCTGACAGTGAGTTCATATTCTCTGTGGTGGTTGGACATGAGTATTGGAAGGTAAGAGAAAGAGAAAGAAAGGGGATTATCAGATAGGTGGATATGAGAGAAAACGTGTGAGACCGGCGGTGGGTTGTGACCGGTAGGGAGGATGGGAGGACACGGGGTACATACAGTCTGTCTCTTTCATACAATGAGCGGTCTCGTTCATACGGATACGCGGTTGGAACGGAGCCATAGTTTGAGTTGACATCCATCAAAGAGACGGGGCTGATCGATTGCCAGCTGGTGATGTTCGCTCTCTGCTCGCTCAGTCAGTCCCAACTCCCACACTGTTAGGACCACGTGACATTCCCCAAGTAAAAGTCTCGTTGTTGATGGTAGTGATCAAGATCCAGAGCAATGGAGAAGCACCGTTCGCTGGGTTTCTGTCGTTCATTCCGGAGGCGTCCCCAAAAGACGGAGCGAGTGGTCCCGTCCTGAATGATCCTTCCTTAGGCTTGGGAATGAGCAGAAACAATCCGCATCAATCTCTGCATATCATTTCATGAAAAGCAAGCCATGAACATCATCATTGCGGCTGACGATCCCGCCCTGTGCACAGCAGAACGCACTGGCATGAGGATCGCAGGCCATCTTGACCCACAAATCCAACTACAAGACATACGATCGTAAAAATGGACCCATAATCGCGACTACCTTGGCAAAGTCGCGCGGACTTCCCTCCGAGGCGTGTGTACTGCCAGCGTCGTGCATAACGTCTACGTCTGCTCCCCTATATAGGGATTTCGCTACCGGAGGAAGATGTTGGTTATATGTGTATATTGGGTTGAGCCAACGCCCATTTTATATGTCAGAATCACCCGTATTCATATGCCCTGACAAACGGACACTCAAAGCAAGCAAGCAAGAGCGAGAACGACAGCGAGAGGGATCGATAGCACTATACTCCATCCGCCCACCTATCACAGCCCCCTCCAAATCGCATCCGCGCAACCCAACGACTCGAGCCATCTCCACTGCATGATATTTGGTCCTTCGATACGGCCATTTCAGTGCCACCTCCAACGACCCGTCTCCCTCGGACCTTGTCACCGTTCAGACGTTATCATCGATGCGCACCACGCGAACGTTTGGAAACCCGTGTTCGACGATGCTCAAGACAGACCGGATCATGATGTTGGTGATATCGATGTGGCGCAGCAGGGGAGGCATGCCCGTACGGAATTGCTGCATGTGTGAGAATGCATCAAAGTGGCAAAAATAAAATGACAAGAAAGACGCACGTTCATGAAAGTCGTCAAGCCTTCCGTAATCGCAGGCGACAAATTGAGTGTCAACGCGCGTACTGTCCGCGCGACCAAGCACCCCACCAACGCACTGTCAGGCAATAAATCTCTCGGATACGTGACGGACAAATTACTCAAGTCAGACAGCGCGGGAAGTAGCCGAGGCGTCAAACCCGATGCGACGAACATCCGTCGGTGAGACAAAGAGGTGATAGGTTCGCAGTTGCGTTCGTTCGCGAAGGAATTCGGAAATGGTGGGACAGAGCTCACGATCTATCATATGTCGATGGAGATTGGTAATCTACAGTGAGAAAAGAACGGAAAGACGGTGCGGTACTGTCGGAACAACGACGACGGGGTGCATTCGAGCGTCCCCGAGAGCATCTGGGACTCGAGTTGGTGGCCATTGGTGAGGATCTCTGAGAAAGCCTGGGGATTGTTAATGGACAAGGAACGAAGAGTGTCACGGCTCTGAGATAGAAATGCGTGAACAGAGGAATTGCTTCTGCCGCTCGAGCTGATCGCGAGGTGGGTAAGGTGTTTGAAGACGGGCACTTCAATGTCAACAGCA
>JBBPQP010001030.1:0-13906 GCA_038092555.1 Boletus subgraveolens | reverse complement strand
GAGCAAAAGGCCCGAAACCAGGGATAGACGAATCACCCGAGACAGCACGACAACTACAAGATATCCAGTGTCCGTATCTTCTGTGCGAGATAGTGCGGTGAAACGTTCTCGAGTAGCTGCGCAACGATGAGGTGATCAGATGCGACGCGCTTGTATTCGTTGTGGGATAGGGGAACGAGCAATAACGCGCCGAATGGCTGTCTGAGACGCGCGAAAAGCCGTAACGCTCTGGTATGCTTGACGTATGAATGGGATACGGTGTGTGATACAGAGGGAGAGAGGCCGTCGGAATCGCCATCTCTGCCGTCCCCGTCAACTGGGGTGAGCAGTTCGGTGTCATCGTCCACAATTGCATCCTCGGAAGGAAGGACAGGATCAAGAAGGCACTGGAGCCATGGGTGCACGAGAACCAGATTCCTAAGGCCAGATAAGTCCTCCGTTGTCCTGATCTCGACGTTCCCGAGTCCGGATGTCATGCCACGATAAAAGCCCTGGGAATCACCGTTTGAGACCAATGGACCTCTCAGTGGAAACATGATGCAGGATAGGCTCAATCGGCGGCCGGTAAGACGGGGTGATGGGGGAAGGGTGACTCGATCGTGTAGCATTAAAGCCGAGTCGACATAGGAGGACATCCGTAGTTCCGCGACCAAAGCGTCTATCCTGTCATCTTCAATCGGCAACGGGATATACGGTGATGCCGGTTCGCGGTACACACCAACCGCATTGGCATCCTCCAGCGATTCTTTCCACGACCCAATCATGGCCCGTGCTTTGCTTCGCTTCGTCAAAAGGTCTGACGATAGAGGATTGAAGGTCAATGCTGTAGTGTAATGGATGACGGCATCCTGGTATGAAGCAGAGTCCATGGCGACGTCTCCACGGTGCTCCAATGCCTTGAGAGAACGCGCTTGGAAGTCTGATGTTCAATGTCAGAGGGCACCGAAAGAGATGAACCAAGTAGGAAATCCTCACTAGCAGCCCACTCGGCCTCATCGATAGAATTTATTGCCTTCTCGGGGATGTTCGTCGTCGTTAGGAAAGAATCCGTCGCATCGTTATGTCGCTGTTCGAACCCGTCACCGAGTTCTGACCGAGCTTGCTCATGGTGGTTACCCGTGCCTTCTCTTGGCTCACTCTGCATCTGTCGGAAACACTCGATCGCCTCCGACACGCGACCATCTTGTTCAAGAACATCGCAAATCACTCGGTAGATGAGGAACCTTGGAACCTTGAACTGATTCGCAACGACTGTCAACGTCCGGCGTCAGACTATCATGTAAACCCTACCTTGGCTGCGGCACTCAATGCCTGGTTGGGTGAGCTACGAATCAGCAGTGTGCTTGCCCACTTCATCAGCAAGGTATTCGGGGTCGAGGGACTGAGTAACAACGCAGTAGAGTAGGCTGCAACCGCATCATCCTGTTTCTCGGTGTTTGATGCCTCGTCTCCAATTATTTCCAGCCTTGATATGCATTGGCTTTTGAAATCTGACAGTAGAGATTGAGTACTTTATCCTGATGTGCAACGCAAAAACTCACTAGCAAGCCAGTCCACTACAAGGTCGTTGGCTCCAACGTCCTCGCTCGCGATGTTGATCTCGAGAAGAGAGAGCGAAGCATCGATGAGGCGGCCCTCGGCATACAGCGCTTCACAGTGATGTTTCTGCTCGTGTGCATGAAGGATCTGTACGAGGCTATCTGCTCTATGTTGTGAGTCGGCGAGCTGGTTACGGAGTTGCTGAACGATTTCTTCGAGGCGCGCGATTTTACTGCCTAATGAATGTGGATATCAACGACACGCGAGTCAGGGTACTAACAAACGTACTTGAGCTCTCTTCTTGTGCGCGAAGGGACCTGATTGTCTCTCCGAGACCGATCTTTTCCACCTTCATGCGTTCGATTTGCCGATATGCGAAAATCTGCAGCAGTCAACAATGCAGGGACACACGCAGCGAGATTTTGACGCAAGTGCACTTACATGATCAGAGTATGATGAGGGAAGGATATCACTGAGACTGCGAAGGGTGATTGTCCCGCCCCCACCGATCACAAGGTCATAGCTTGTTGAGATAGCCATTGAGTTGACGTGAGTTGTATGCTGGATGACAGACCCGATTTGCTTGTGCGTCGTAATGTCCCAGAACGAGACCGATGAGTTTGCAGAAGCTGCGATGAATGTGCCGTTGCTTGCCAGGGCGATGCAAGCAGGTTCATCGCTACTGTGAATGTGCCATCGAGAACGCGTCCTCCCGGTGGACACGTCGAGACAGTGGATGTTTCCGTCACGAGATAATGCAAAGAGTCGCTTGCTATCGTGGGTCCAAGCAAGGGATTGGTTGTACTGAGAGTTTACTTCAATTGGGACGTCGACGAGGAGGCGGCCGTCCTGATTGTCGTAGATCCGAACGGACTTGCGACCCCACGTGGCAGTGGCGATGAAGCGCCCATTGGGTGAGAATTTGACCGCACAAACGGTGTGGTCGTGTTTGAAGGGGCCTAGCAGTCGCTCGCTAGTGGAGAACGACCAGGCGCAGGCAGTCGAGTCATACGATCCAGTTGCGATTCTTGTCCCATCCGGTGAGACATCTACTGCACGCTCCGAATCCTTGTGGCCTTTGAACGCGGTCACCTTTTCGTGGCCCTCCGCATTCCACACCGTCACCAAGCCGGTGTGCGTCCCACCCACGGCCCACTTTCCATCCTGTGAAACTGCAATGTTGTAAACAATATTCCCCGCATCCATCGGCGTCCCCACTTCCACGCCATCTTCTGCTCGCCATCGTCGAATTTTTCCTTCCCAGCCACCGCTCACGACGTGCTTCCCATCAACGAGGAAGGCGACTGACAATATGTTACCTCGAGCATCGATTTCGATCGGTTCTGTTTGCTGTTGGTGAACGATGCTAGAGGAGGAACTGGTTTCACTCGACTCTTGTGTCCCCGTCAGTATCGCACTCTACAATGTGTCGCCAAGGCACTGACCATTCCTTGACCACCCTCTTCTGCTCGAAAACATACTCGGCCAGATAACAGAACGTTGGAAGGAAGGATGCCCGGTCGTCCATTCATGGTACCCCAATGTCGCATGGCATACACGTGCCTCCTTATCGGTACACATCAGTTCACACACCTATAATCATCTCGGTGCTTGTTCTCACCCCACCAAAATCGTCGTCATTGTGGCAGTGACATGAGAGTTGTCGATGGGGAAAACCACAATCGTATAAGCAGAATTGCATTCCTGACGTTCTCCACAGCTATGTTTGTTTTTCGATTGTCTTCCATCGCTAACACACCCCACCACCCCACAGCCCCTCGTCCGTCTCCTCCATATTGAGCCTCTCCAATCTAGGCCGCAACTACGGGATCATCACCTACATCCTCATCGCGCACATTGCAAATCGCTTCTTCACATCATCTTGAAAAACTACTGGCTCTGATGATAGCATAGCTACTTTTTTTTTTGGATTCTTGAAATACAAGTGGGGTAAGCTTGCGATGCATCTGTCTCGTCAATCGTCGGTACGTCATTTCATATCCTACCACTTGATTTTTGAGGGTAAAGTTACCTCTATTTTTAGGTGATAATATTTAGCCACTGGACGTACGTGACCAGGTATACGCCTCCCTTCGCCAAGCAGGTGACTACTCTGTCGCACCTTCCTCCCTGAGCCTAAATATCTGCCTCATCAACTCCACCTGTCCAAACGGTCGCTCCCTTCCCAGAACCATACTCCCTGCAACGCACTTGCCCCGTGTGCTCTCCGCCCGTACCTCTTCGCATAATGCGCTGTACGCCCGGACGAGTCGCCTCAGTGCACCGGGATGCACGTGCCCAGAGATGAACAGCGACGAGAGCGGATGTAGACGTGGTGCTGGCATCACGTCTGGAGTAGACAGCCGGAGAGAGTTCACCGAGAGCTTTGGCGAGCGCTTCTGGTTCTGGGGGAGGAAGATGAGAGAGTGGCGTCAGTTGTATTTTTGCACACGGTTTGGCAAAAAAGGATTCGTGGGTGAGAAAAAATGAACGTCATCACGTTGGAGCGGGGCGAGGGGAACCTACCACGGGATCTTTCATCTCCAAAGTACAAATGAAGAGAGAATAGAAGAAAAAAACTTACATGCTCGTCTTCGCACCCTCACCTCGATATTGTCCCTCACCTCTTTTCGCTTGTCCTCCATGAACGAAAATGACTCTGACACGTTCTTATCATTCACGCGAACGCAACGTGAGGACACAAAATCCAACCGGCCAACATTCGCACCTCCAAACAGCCCAGACAATTCAATACGAATATCGCACGGTCCCATCTCGGACGCAACCTTGCTTTTCCCTCGGCAGCGGCAGCACACATAGTGACGGCAGGATCGATCATGACATCCAGGATACGGCGCCGGAATCCCTCGCTTGCCTCAGAGGGATCAGAGGAGCACTCGCCGAGAAGGGAAGAATCATAAACCTGCATGATCTGTGAAACAAGTAGAGCACGATGATGATGAACCGGGGTATACGATGCAAGGCACGTCCTTGCGCCTCTATCAGAGGGTTTTGTAGCCGACTCCTGTTATCTTAGGTATGGTCATGCATCATAATCGACTCTTCAGACGATAGAGGAATGCTCACTCCTGGAGTGTCTGGGGAAGTAAAGACTGATCCCCGATCGTCCGTTGCATGGTGAGCATGTAAGATCCAACGGATCCGAGGAAGAAAAGAACCATGTCGTTATCAGCACAATGATGGAACCAGAACCTGATTTCACTGGAAGAAGATGGCCAAGCGGGGCCTGGATGGAACCGTAGTATATCTTCTGCGTCCCCAACTCCGCAGTTACTCACGTAGGTTCCCCACGAGACATCTGCAAATGTCGGGCCTGTGATTACCGCGACGACAAGGTTGAACGTCCAAATAGATTGGTGCTGATCTGAATCGGCGTGGGACTTGGGAAAGGAAGTGAGAGTCGGACGAACTCGGACGGACCCGAGCTCACTGTGCTCGCTCGCGCGAAATAAGACTTCAGTAAGTAAATACGAACAACAACACCGCGCCGAGCGTCGTAACGTTATTGATGCTGCATACAGTCGCCAATGACACCATCATGGCGCTTTAAGTAACCGATCGTACGCCGGACGAGCATGACGCGATCGACGAGTGGGATCCTGGGCCAGTGGCGACCGGTGATAAACGAAGCGAACCTGAAGAACTAGTCGGTTCCGTTGCATACTGCGATCCAACTCGTATATACGTCATAATCGACTCGGATGTGTGTTCAACGCGAGCGTGCCAAGCGCCGAACAATCAACTCGTTGCTGGAGACCTGCCCGAGTGCCTGTGAGCATTCTGGCTACTCCCTGGTCATCGAGTTACAACAAAGGCTACCATGGTACACGGGGTACTACAAACAGGCTGATACACGTTACGGAAAGTGATGCGAAATGCGAGAACGTGCAATGGTCAAGTCCGAGATGGCAAGAGCAAGAAATGCGGAAACAAAGATGGACGAATCCCCCAAGACAACACGGCAATTACAAGATATCTAGTGTCCGTATCTTCTGTGCAAGGTAGAACGGTGCAACGTTGTTGAGTAGCTGTACAACAATAGGGTAATCGGATGCGACACGTTTGTATTCGTTATGGGATAGAGGCGCGAGCAATAACGCGCCGAAGGGCTGTCTGAGACGCACAAAAAGCCGTAACGCTCTGGTAAGCTTGTCGTATGATAAGGACACGGTGTGTGGTGGGAAGGGAGAGAGCCCATCGGAATTGCCGTCCCCACCATCCCTATCGACTGGGGTGAGCGGTTCGGTGTCACCGTCCGCATTCACATCTTCGGAAGGAAGGGCAGGATCAAGAAGGCACTTCAGCCATGGATGTACGAGAACCAGATTCCTTAGACCAGATAGGTCCTCCGTCGTCTTGATCTCGACATGCCCGAGTCCGGATGTCATACCATGATAAGAACGCTGAGGATCATCACTGGAGACCAATGGACCTCTCAGTGGAAACATGATGCAGGATAAGCTCAATGGGCGGCTGACAAGACGCGGTGATGGGAGAAGGACCACTCGATCGTATAGCGTTAAAGCTGAGTCCAGATATGAGGCCATCTGCAGTTCCGCGACCAAACCGTCCATCTGGTTATCTTCGATCGGCGATGGGATATAAGGTGACGCTGGGTCGCGATATACACCAATCTCCGCAGGAAGACAGCTGTTATAGTTGGATGCCTTCCCTGTCCAGGCTAGAATGGCGACATCACCTGACCGAGTCAACACCTCTTGTAATAGGCGACCCAGAGCGCGTTGCTGGCCTTCGCCATACGTGACTGGGATGGAGACATCGAATATACCGAAGAGCGAGTATGCTATATCCTCTTGCTTCGTAGCGATGCGCGACGCGGCAAGACAGAGTTTCTGTCGTACATTCTCTGATCCAGGTCGAAGAGAGAGCAGAACTTGTACATCAACGCCGTTTGCAGCCGCCATTTCACCCATAATTACGGATGAATCCTTGTGGTTATACGCACTCTCTTCAGGACGATAAAGCTTCCAATCTTCAGTGTAGAAACGGATAACCCGGGATGCAAAGAACTCTTGCAATGTCCATGCACGGGTGTTCCAAAAACACCTCACGAGGGCACGCAGGTCCGAGTCGGATCGTACACCCTTTAGGTGGACGATCGTGAGCGCGGATTCGTGGTACCACTGGAACATCGACGTCAGGGATTCTTGAAGGACCGAGCCGTCCGTTTTGTTGATACAACACGTGTCAGACCATGCCCAGCGCAATCCCGCTTCCCGCACGGTCATACAGAACATCACCAACTTCGAGACTGTGGGTGATCCTGCCAGTTTGTGTACCGGTTCATGGAGGACATCATGGAACAGCGGTTCAGCTCCCTCCCAAGTATGGGAGAATGTGGCATACCGGAAGTATTCCTGAACGGTCTGGGCAATGCGAGAGTTGTCGCCACATCTTGTCGTGATGGATGCGACGAGCTTGTTGAATTTTGGATCGGCTTCGAATTCATCCAAACGCTCCTGCTTGTCACAAAGACGACCAGTCTCCGTGTTAACGAGGACGAGCGGAGCGTCCCGTTGAGTTCGCTTTGCAGAGCGGCGAATTACCGCCATCGTCTGCAATGGAGTCACGTAGTGGTTACGCGATTCTGCAAGGAGCCGGATCCTCAGACGATGCTTTCGTGCGAGTCAGAAAATGCTTACCCCGAGTAGCAGGATCGGGGGATTGTTCAAGCTTCAGAAGCATATCATTATACGCATTGATTGCGTCATCGTAGCGGTCAGCGCCGAGTAGTGCTGCATGCTTTCTTTCATAGCAACGTGGGCATGACGGGTCGAGTTTGATCGCCTGGGATCGTGTTGACTATCCGCTCCAAAGTAAATTAGGATGCACGTGCCGCATCGGCATCCTCCAGCGAATCCCTCCACGACCCAATTACAGCTCGTACTTTGCTTCGCTTGATCAATAGGTCTATCGATAGAGGGTCGAGAGTCAATGCTGTAGTGTACTGGACAACAGCATCTCTGTATGAGGCAGACTCCATGGCGACATCTCCATGCTCCTCTAATACCTTGAGAGAACGTGCTTTGAAGTCTGATGTTGAATGTCAGAGGGCACCGAGGGCCACGGACCAAGTAATGAACGCTCACTAGCAACCCACTCAGTTTCATCTCTAGACTTTGTTTCTTCCTCGGGGATGTTCGTCGCTGTGTGGAAAGAATTTATCGCATCGTTATGTCGCTGTTGGAGCCCTTCAGGCAGTTCGGACTGAGCTTGCCCATCCCGGTTACCCGTTCCCTCTCCTAGCTCACTCTCCATCTGTCGGAAACAGTTGATCGCCTCCAAAATGCGACCATCCTCTTGAAGGACATCGCAAATTACCCGGTAGATGAGAAACCTTGGGAGATTAAACTGATTCGCAAAGATTGTCAACGCCCGGCGTCAGAATATCATGTGAACATACCTTGGCGGCGGCACTCAATGCTTCGTTGACCGAGCTACGAATCAGCACCGTCCTGGCCCACTTGATTAGCAACGTATCCGGGATGGAGGGACCGAGTAACAATGCAGTATAGTAGGCTGTGACCGCTTCATCCTGTTTCTCGGTGTTCGATACCTCGTCTCCAATTATTTCCAGCCTTGATATGCATTGGCTTTTGAACTCTGATGGTAGAGATTGAATAGTTTGTGTTGATGTGCGACGCCGAAACTCACTAGCAAACCAGTCCATTATGAGCTTGTTGGCTTTGACTTCCTCGCTTACGGTATTGATGACCTCGAGAAGAGAGATTGCAGCATCGATTATGCGGTCCTCGGCATACAGGACTTGGCATTCATGTTTCTGCTCATGCGCATGCAGGATCTGGATGAGGCTATCCACTCTATGTTGGAAGTCGGCACGTTGGGTGCAGAGTTGCTGTTCGAGGCAGGCGATCTTGGTGTCTAATGGACGAGGGTGTCAATGAAGCACGCACCAGGGTGGCGATAGACGCACTCGAGTCCTCCTCCCGTGCACGAAGGGACCTGACTGTCTCTTCGAGGACGGTCTTTTCCGCCCTTATGCACTCGGTTTGCCGAACTGCGAAAATCTGCAGCAGTCAATAAGGAAAGGACCCACGCGGCGAGATTTTGACGCAAGTGAACTTACAGAATAGGGACAAGGAAGGATATCACAGAGTCTGCGAAGGGTGATTGTCTGGTCTCCCGCCATCGCAAGGTCGTGGTTTGCCGAGATAGCCATCGATTTGATCCGAGTTGTGTGTTGGATGACAGACCCGATTTGCTTGTGGGTCGTAGTGTCCCATAACGAGACTGATGAGTATGCGGAAGCTGCGATGAACGTGCCGCTGCTTGCCAGGGCGATGCAAGTAGGTGTATTGTTGCTATGGATGGGCCATTGGGAACACGTCGTCCCGGTGGACACGTAGATACAGTTGATGTTGCCGTCGAGAGATAAGACAAAGAGCTGCTTGCTATCGCTGGTCCAAGCAAGGGATTGGTTGAACAGAGAGTTTACTTTGATTGCGACGTCGACGAGGAGGCGGCCGTCCTGACTGTCGTAGATCCGAACGGACTCGCAGGCCAACGTGCCAGTGGCAATGAGGCGTCCATCGGGTGAAAATTTGACCGCAGCAACGAAGCTGTCGTGTTCCAAGGGATCGAGCAGTTGCTGGCGAATCGGGAACGACCAGACGCGGACAATGAAGTCATGTGATCCTGTCGCGATTCTCGTCCCATCCGGAGAGAAATCCACCGCCCACACCCCATACTTGTCGCCTTTGAACATAGTCACCTTTTCGTAGCTCTCCACATTCCACACCATCACCAAACCACCATCCGTCCCACTCACGACCCATTTTCCATCTCGTGACAGTGCGATGCCGTCAACAGGACTCTTCGCATCCATTGGCGTCCCCACTTCCGCGCCGTCTTCTACTCGCCATCGTCGAATCTTTCTTTCCAAACCACCGCTCACGATGTGTCTCCCATCAACGAGGAAGGCGACTGACACTATGCTGCCTCGCCCATCGATTTCAATTGGCTCTCCTTGCTGTTGGTGAACAACGTTGGAGGAGGAACTATTCTCAGTCGACTATTGGGTTGCCGTCAGAATCGCATTCTCAACATCTCGCCTAGATACTCACCATTCCTTGACAACCCGCTTATGCTCGAAGGGATTAGTACGGTCGTTCATTCATGGTACCCCAATGTCACCTGGCATACACGTGTCTCCTTATCGATATACATCAGTTCACACACCCATAATCACCTCGGTGCTTGTTCTCACCCCATCGAAATCGTCGTCATTGTGGTAGTGACAAGTGGGATGTCGATGGGGCAAACCACGCTCCAATCCCGATGCTATGGGGATGGTATCAGGTGGACACTTTCAACTCGAAGGTTACACAAAATAAGTTCCCGGGACGAACAAGCTGGATCTGACCATGTACGCTACGACATGCTATGACAGTATTGGCGCAGGCATCGCGTGTGGATGCGCGTTCACTATTATGTATGTCCACTGCCTCATCTCCTTTTTTTTCGCCATCGTCACCCATCGTTAATACACCCCGCGTACCACCGATCATCACTTATACCACCTACCTCGGCATCCTCACCCTTTCGTACCTCTACGCCTTCATCGCTGCCGCCCATGTCTCCGAGTCCGAGTCCAATCAGGTCGGGGTATGTTGCAGACCAGCATGCTGGACGTTAACATTCGAGGTTTGTGTCCCAGGCGCGTGCGAGACCTCCATAAGACACGAGTACATAATAACGTTATGGCTACTCTATAGTCCTACACGTCCGAACGGATACATCGACCGATCGACTTTCCCCAAGACCGACCCATTCACATAGCACCATCACCTCCCCCGACCATTCCTTCCGCTCTTCCTCCTTCCCGCCGAGTCCTGATATCCGATCCGCCTCGGGAGAACAACTACCGGGAGACATTTGCGAAGCAAGACTCGGACGGGACTCTTACCCTCTTTGCACGCGATCGCAAAGATGACGTCCATGCCTGTATGAAGAGTGGGCCAACAAAAAAGGAGAGTACAGTCGGCTATCTCATAATGCATATTAGCCTTTACTACACCGCACGATAGTCTAATATATGTTGACGTTGAGTATCAATATCAGTGCCGATCACGAGAACACGACTACAACGTGTCTTTTCTGCCTGGAGTTGGGACCGATGAACGCTAGGAGGTAAATATGGCCTTTTTGCATCAAGGATGGGCGATCAGAGGGGGGGATGGACGTACAATCCACTCCTCAGCTTGTTTTCTGGTATGAATCACATTGCAAGTCGTTTCTTGACATGACCCTGAATTTTGAAAACCTAACAGTTCTGGTGATTGCTTAGTTTTTATATATATGTCGCTCTTAAAATAATGGTGGGGTAGGTTTGCGGTGCATCCGTCTCTTGAATCACCAGTACGTCATTTCATATCTTACCGCTTGATTTCTAATGGTCCAAGTCACCTCTGCTTTTAGGTGATAATATTTAGCCACTCGACGTGCGCGAGCAGGTATACGCTTCCCTTCGCCTAGCAGGTGACTACTCTGTCGCACCTTTTCATAACCTGGACAATACATACGTGTGTATCAATCGAGTGTGAACAACCAAATCATTCTCCAAGACTCGCCCTCCTCGAGCCCAAATATCTGCCTCAACAACTCCACCTGTCCAAACGGTCGCTCCTTTCCCAGAACCACACTCCCCGCAACGTGCCTGCCCCGTGCGCTCTCCGCCCGTACCCCCTCGCATCATGCACTATATGCCCGGACGAGTCGCCTCAGTGCACCGCGATACACGTGCCCACCGAGGAACGACGACGAAAGCGGAAATAGACGTGGGGATGAGATCACGTTCGAAGGAGATAACCAAAGAGAGAGTTTCCCGAGCGCTTCTGGTTCGGTCGCAGGAAGACGAGAGAGTGGCGTCTGTTGCATATTTTCACGTCACAGATTGGCAAAAAGGATTCGTGGGTGAGAACAAATGAGTGTCGTCGCGTCGAAGGGGGCAGAGGGGGAACGTACTGCAGGATCTTTCGTCTCCAAAGTGCGTGTTGCATCGCTGAGAGAGGCATCCTTGAAGATATCTTCGTACTGTGCTTTCCGATGGTAGCAATCCTAGTAACATATACGAATGAAGAGAGAGCGTAGAAAAAAACTTACATGCTCGTCTTCAAGTAATCGCACCCTATCCTCAATATAGTCCCTCACCTCTTCCCGCTTGTCCTCCGTGAACAAAAATGACTCTAGCACGCTCTTATCATCCACGCGAGTGCAACGCGAGGACACAAGAAACCCGAGCCAACTAACGTATGCACCTACAAATAGCCCAGACAATTCGATACAAATACCGCACGATCCCATCTTGGACAAAACCTCGTCTTTTCCTCGGCGGCGGCAGTACACATAGTGACAGCAGGATCGACCATGACATCCAGGATGCATTGGAATCCCGTGCTTGCCTCTGAGGGATCAGAAGAGCTCTCGTTGAGAAGGGAAGAATCATAGACATGCATGATTTCGTGCAGGAGTTTGGCGTGGTCGATAATTTACTCATGCGGAGGAGAAAGGAGTCGCCGAGGTCCTGTGGGATGTGTTGATGTGCGTGTGAGCCAAGGGGGGCGAAGTAGAACGCAATAAGTGACGAACAAGAGGTACACGATGTAAGGCACGTCCTTGAGTCTCTATTGAGTCAAAGAAGACCCTTATAGCTGACTCCTGCTATCTTAGAGTATGGTACATGCATCGTAATAGATCCTTCAGATGATAGAGATATGCTTACTTCTAGAGCGTCTGGGAAGGTAAAGACTGGCCCGGTCCCCGATCATTCGTTGCATGGTGACTCAGAACATGTAGTACTGCAGAAGGTTGGCAACTTTGTACGATAGAATACAGCTCTCTTGCGCTCGTACAGTCTGCTGAACTCGAACCTGTATTGAATTCGTCAGCCTCACTCGCGAGCGACGACAAGGCCAAATGCGCGCATTAAACGCTTCCCTCACCTTGAGGGCACACAAAGCAGGCTTACCCACGGAACAGTTCAGCAACTCATTCACTCGCTCCTCTTCTTCACTTCCATTGGATGTCCGTACAGTTCCTACCATGCGCGCCTGACTGTTCACACCGAAAAGACTCGCATTCTGCAGCTGGATCCGTGCGAGCATGTCACCAATGGAGCCGAGTCGAATGGGATCATGCGCGCGTAGTTCGCAGAAATCCAGACGGACCACCACGGGTTAGAGCGTTGCGAGGAGTGTACTTTCCCTCGCCTCAGAGAGGAAAGTGAGGGACCATCACTGGATGATTGATGTGTGGTCAGAAAACGATGTACGACAGCACTCGCCAACGTTTTCCGCAATTGGTAAATACTGTAACGTACCCTCGGCCGCTCGACCGTCCGCTTGGATCCGCGTCTCAAGCATGAAGAAATAAATGACGCTGCTAGTCAGGTTCAACACCACAAACCTCTTTTTTGGTTTATATTCATATCGTAAAAAGGATCCAACAGATTCAAGGAGGAAAAGAACCATGTCCGAGTCATTATCAGGTCTTTGGCTGTCACTCAGGGACCAGTGGCTAGGGAAGGAAGATGATAGATTTGTGTGGGGTATGTACAAACAAATCCTACGGAGTGATAACGACGGCGAGTGCGATGAGACACGAGGGAGAAAGTGAGCGGCAGCGTGTAGCGCTGTCCGGGTCCGAAGCGACCCAGGGCTGTGGTGAGCTGCTGAGGGCGGGTGGGAAAAGCCGCCTCGCAGGCCGATCACAGGAGACCTAGGATTCTCCGGAACCCAGGAGAATGCGAGGTGTGCGAGAGAGCGGGGCTGTCGAGCTAAGGGTGTGGTGGGAGGGCGAAAAACCGGGAGAGAGCTCTGCTCGGAGGAAAGCAGGCTACGAGTGAAGGAACTTGGAAGTGGCACGGAGAAAAGAAAGGCTGCGCCACTTTCCTGTCGCTCGGCCAAAGACAACGTTCTGTGCCTGTGCTCGTGCCTCACTAACAGAACAACACGCAATGATAGAACCAGAACTCGATTCCAGAAGAAGAAGGGTGGGGCTGGCCCCGGCTGGGATGGAACCACGGCAGACTCCAGAGTCCTTGTACACGGGTACCGATGCCCACATAGTAGGTCCCCCACGAGCTGTGCGCAAACGCCGGGCTAGCGAGCATCGTGACGACGAAGTTGAACGTCCAAATAGGAATAGGTGCTGATCAGAACTCAGGCAGTGATTCTGATTCTGAAGGTTTTAAGGGACGATCGGCGTGAAACTTGGGAGAAGAGGGGATGAGAGTCGGCATGCTGCGATCCAACTCGTATGTCATGATCGAGTTGTGAACGCGAGCGTGCCAACCTCCAAGTGCGCG
>JBBPQP010001029.1:0-13913 GCA_038092555.1 Boletus subgraveolens | reverse complement strand
TCCAGACATGCACAAGCGCAGCAAGCGCTTCGCCCCAAAATGCCATGGCCAGGCCTGACTCCTTCAACATGGCAGTGATACTTGCCTCCCTTGTCATCTCGCAGGCATTTGATGCGACGCTCTGTCTGGTTCTCTGCGAATGCCTTGAACTGCTTGAAAGCCTCGAAGACGTCTGATTTCGCTCGAATAGGCAGTACAAAGCAATACCTCGAGTAGTCATCAATGAATGTGACCCAGTAGCGATATCCAGAGAACGTTCTGTAGGGTACTCCATGGACATCCGAGTGAACAAGCTCGAGAGGCTTTGACGTGCAAGATTGCGAGCTGGGAAATGGATTGGCATGCATCTTGCCAGCTAGGCATGGTTCACAGATTGGGTTAGGCGACGACTTGCTGTCCAGCTTCATCCCAATGACTAGATTGCGATCATGGAGTGATTTCACATCAGCAAGGTTATGGTGAGCGAGTCGGCAATGCCAGAGTGACAAATCGAGCGCTACAGTTGTTGCAGGCTTGGCATACTCGCTCACTGGCTCAGTAGTCCCATCCAAGAATGCTGCATTGTGGCTGTTGATGCTGGCGACGAAGAGAGGTGGTCCAGGAGGACGAGAGAAGCTCATGTGCGTCACATTGATGTGTACAACGAAAGATGCATTGCGAGTAAGGTATAACACAGCAAGGAGGTTGTTGCGAAGGTCAGGGACATGCAGGACGTTTGTAAACTCGACTGCTCAACACCTTTTTCCATCTATGACTGGGTGGAACACCACAGACCCCACTCCAGCAGAATAGACCACAGTGTTGTCTGCAAGCTTGATTGGGACGCGTTTGGGACTGTAATGGCGCAGCCAGTGGCGATGTGGGGTCGTATGAGAAGTGGCCCCCAAGTCTACATTCCAGTCGTGGTCAGCATCGAGCAGGAGCGGCGAGAGGGGGTCAGAGGGGTCACTGGAACGAAGGCTTGCATTTCCTGCACATTCTACCACCTCTTGGGACTCTGTGGACGCATTGGCAGCCTGGGCCTGTTCTCCCTTCTTCTCCTTGCCCTTGGATGACTTGTAGTACTTCTTTGCGCGCTGCAGGGTGTAGCACTTGCATTGGCAGTGCCCAGACTTCTCACAGAACGAGCAAGGCATGTTGGGAAGGCATTTGCAGCCAGAAGACGACGAGGAGAGTGCTGAGTTGGTTGTGGTGGTTGGCAGGGCATCAGGACGAGGTTGGCAATGAATTTCCTCTGTCTGGAATGCAGCTTTCACCTTGTCCTTGTCCAAGTCTGTAAGGAGTGCAAGGGACAATGTAAAATGCGCAAAGTCAGGTCCTAGCACTTGCATCATGGCCATGCAAGTCAGCTTGTTGTCCAGAGCCTGAAGGTCGAACTTGGAGCTGCGCAAATCCTGGATCCTCGCCATGGACTCCTCCACTCGTGCTGCAAGTGCAGGCAATATCTCCTCAGTGCGTTTCTGGATGCTGAAGAACTCGTCATAGGCCACAAAGTGATTGCTGGCCTTTTGCTGAATGAAAACCATTTTGAGTGCAGCCCAGGCCTTGGTGGGGTCATCCTGGTCTGCTCTCAGGTGTACTCACTGGTCTGGTGCCACATTGAGCATCAACTCCCCAGCTGCCTTGTCCTGTTTTACATCCCAGGCAGTTTGTTCCGCTCCAGAGGCGGTGGGGCGCATTTCCTTGCCATCAACGAGGCGCCAGAGGCCTTTGGAACGAAACAGGGCCTTCATTTCTTTGCTCCAGGTAGTGCAGTTTTTGCCATTGAGAGGCTGAATGGTGATGGTGATGGTGATGGTTTTCGGACGACATGTGGGTGGAATAGAGTGGAGATGAAGTGTGAATGGTGTAGGGAACGAGTTCTGGCAGGGAGGGTGAAAATTTCCAAGTGGCTGTGACACTTGAAGCGCAAAGGTCAAAGGGCAGGGCTCATAACCTGTTAAACAGCTGGAATCTCACAGCTGGAGTCCACTGTCAGAAACTAGATTGCCAGTAATGTAAAATGTGACATACCTGGAGTCCACTGTCAGAAACTGGAGGAAAGTGAAGACAGTGGACTCTGACTACTGTAGGAGCGAACAACAAACAAATAACAACAACAACAACAATGTGCCACAATGTGCCACAATGTTCTAAGTATGAAAATGGAGTGCACAATCAATGATTCCAACACTCCCCCTATCTCCATAGCCACTCTCTCCCAAAAAGCATATCTGCACAAATACAGAATCAATGCAGCCATGAGAAGACAATTGGAAACACACCTGGAAATGCTTACACTGCTTTACATGTACTAACAAACTCAATCCCAAAATCCTATCCAGTTTCTTTCCTACCCTCACAGTCAGTATCTCTAAATGCCACATCCACTACCTCATGTGACTATATACCCAACACTGCCCACTCAAGGCCCATTTATATACTGCATCAGAAAAACTCAATCGCTTACCTGTGACCACTGCCAAGGAGAAATAGAAAATGTGTCATACTGTTACCACTGTGTAACAGTGGAACACATTGGAGTGTCAACTAGTTCCAACAACTAGGGCAACCTCACTAAGAGGTTAAGTCATGAACAATAACAACCAGGGTGATCTTCGGTAGAGGTTAGGTTGTGAAGGGCTACTACAACTAGGGTGACTCATTGAGTTGAGTCATAGTGGGCTAGCATGAGCTAGTTGTCATTCTAGGTCAGTTGAGTCACAAGACCCACCTAGAATTTAGTCCATGCATGATTAAGTGAAGTGGCACACATCTTTCTCTTAGCCCACTTCACACACACACAGTGCACTTGCAAATGTTGCTGTGCTATCCTTCTTCATTTTCACTTTCTTTCCACCTTTCATTTGCTATTTGTTCACTCACTTCCCATCCACAAACATGGAAAACCCAAACAATGCGGTCCTCCCAGACTTCTTGACTTCTGCCTTCACAGAAGACTAACAGCCTTTCATGGATGCAAGGCTAGCAGAATGACAAGCCACAGAACTCCTCTCCCAACAGTGAATAATCAAAAACAACCGAGCCAAGCAAGTATGGGCCAGATGCCAGGAAGAACACACCATAGCAGAAGCTGAAGAAGAGGAACATGAAGCTCAGGAATGCTGGCAAAGAGAGGACAAGGATGCCCAGATCCTCAAAAAGGAATGCAAAAAGAACAAAGCAAAATTTGCGCCCATTCCTAATATCCTGGTCCCATCTGAGCCAATAGTTTTGCCTTTGCAAGTTGCTGTTCAGAAGATTCAACAGCACGAATTTTGCAAACTCTGACATTTCACTAATGAAGAACTAGATGCAGTGGATGCCTCTCTCTCCTACACAATCAATGATGCCACCCTCTCTTTTGTCCCATCCACAGATGATACTCCCACTCTTATATCCACCTCCTCAGCATGTGACAAGCCTACTGCCACACAAAATGAGAATCTCTCCATGGAGCTGTTTGGCCAAGCATCGGTGCACATGGTTACCTTCATGTTTGACCATGGTTGGGACCACTCCCACAAATGGTGCAATTCCTGCAACAAAAGCCAACAGTGTGCTCTTCTCATTTGCCAAGGTCAACAACATCACCGCTGGTACAACTGTGTTACCTTCCCCAGGGTGTTTGATCTGTCCCTCATCAACAAAGAGGTCTTCCATAACACACTCAACTCCATTCTCCTCCAATCACACTCCGACCAGACTGAGATCATCAATGTGTGAGTACCCCCATATTCCTTATGTAACACAATCACTAACTCATCACATCTCCCTTTTCTCTGTGCTCTCACTAGCCACAGCCTGAATGAAAAACTCACTACCCTAAGTGATAAATACCAGGTGCTAATCATCAGGGCACCAATAGCCTACCTGGTGTCAGCCAGCTACAGATCTGTGAGCAGTTCCAAGCATCCTGCTTGCCCACTGTCAGGAGCCCAAGATCAATATTACAAGAAACCCCACTCCTTTCACCCTGCATTCACCCTCATCCTCCTTGCTGTCTATGTGGTCTGCCTTAGTAGGCACTGTCACAACATTGTGCACTGCAATGCCTCCCACATGTGGGACCAGAAATATGAAACTTTCACAGAAGATCATGGTGGGAGCCTCTTCATGAGACAAGACAGCCGACTGCTCTGCTGCCAATGACAGAAAGCCAGTGGATACAATGAGTCCACTGCCCCCTCCACATCTGCTCTGGCTGCAGCTCAGAGTTCCACAATGTCCAGGTTTGTCCTAGAGCTCAGAAGTGTTCCAATGACAACACTGTAGAAGCCAAATGAATGGCAGACAGCACTGGAAAAAGCAGGGCTATCTCACCATTTCCATGACATACCAGCAGGACTTTGCAAAGGCTTTGTTGTAGACTTCCCCATCATATCTTGTATATAATCACTGCCTAATAAAGATCACATTCATCTCTATATTAAGGAATTTGATAAAACTGTATATAAGGAACTGAACAAAAACAGATACATTGGCCCATTCATGGCCCCTAATCTAACTTCTCTAATTGGCCCATTCCAGGCTTCTCCCTTCTCCATCATTCCCAAACCAGGATGTCCAGGCAAATTTAGACTAGTACAAAACTTCTCCTTCCTGTTATCACCCTCCCACAATTTTCCCTCCCTATTCATTAACTCTTCCATCACAACCAATGATTTCCCCACCACCTGGGGCAAATTCTCTATTGTTGTGCTGCTCATCGGCCATCTCCCCCCAGAATCCAAGGCTGCTACAAGAGACATCACTGAAGCTTACCACATCATCCTACTGTGACCATTACAATGGCCTGCTGCAGTCATCAGGGCCTTGGGTAACTCATACTACATAGACAAGTGCTTGTCTTTCAGAGCAGCACCCTCAGCAGGCATATATGGCCACTTAGCTGATGCAGGAGCTGAAATCTTTAGATTAGAAGGCATTGGTCCCCTCAACAAATGGGTCAATGACCACATTTTCTTTCAGGTAAGACACTCACATCACCCTGACTACAACAGCCTCTGCACCTCATGGAACCAGGACATCAGAAATAGGGGTCTGATGATACAATTCAGCAGTCACTTATGGTTTCCTGGCAAAGAACACACTGATGGCGACCCAGAGGAATTCAACAAAGACTGTAATAACCCCATCCAAAACCTCTCCCAAAACTCCCCCAGGTACAAGCAGAATACCATCTTCACCTATTGTCTCAATGATGTGGATGTAGCTTCAGACCACCTGGGAATTCCATGGGAGAAGTCCAAAGATCAATCATTCTCCTCTTCAGTCATGTACATAGGTTTCACATGGGAGCTCCATTCATGCACAGTCTTGCTCACCCCCAACAATGTGACAAAATACAGGAGCACAATCAGGGAGTGGTTTAGCCACCCCACCCATGTCCTGAAACATATAAAATAAATATACGGAAAACTGCTACATGCCTTGTCTGCTTTATGTGAAGGCAGGGCACACCTCACAGCCCTCAAATGCATGCTCAGGATCTGCTTGGACAAGCCTTTCATGCCCTATTGACCAATCAAATTGATTGCTGATGACCTTTTATGGTGGGATGAGCAACTTCATACAGGTGGAGTTTCTCTATCCCTTTCCCCCCCCCTCCCCCCCCCCCTCTGCCTTTCACAGATATCAGAGCATTCTCAGATGCCAGCTCTGGCATGGGCATTGGCATTATTATTGGTGACTGCTGGTGCACCTGGAGACTCGTTTCGGGATGGAAACATGCAAGAGAGATGACCCAAGACATTGGTTGGGTGGAAGTGGTCAGCTTCAAGATGCTCATATGACCATCAACCTGGTATACCCAGGCCTCCCCAGGGTCCTCATACACAGGGACAACACAGGTGTCATTGAAGGATGGTGGTCAGTATGTTTTTGTAACCCTGAGACTAACTCCATCTTCAAGTGCATTCACACCTTCCTCACTCAGACTAATCACATTGGCAGGATTTGCACAAGGTATGTCCCAAGCACTGACAACCCAGCGGACACTCCCTCCAGAGGCAGATATCCTCTGACCCATTTGCACCTTCTGCAAATTCCCATCCCCCATCCTCTTGTCCCTTTCATTGTTGACACCATCAACCCCCCACCCTGGATGAGCACAACCACCCACCTGCACTCCCCACACTCTTTATGTGCAACTCCCAGCTTTCCAGATAGCAAGTCATCAGAGAGGCCCATAACCAATGGCAAACCACTTCCCAAGAGGATGATAACCTTGTCAGAGAGGCACTCCTCTGACTGAGTGAACAAACCACAGTTCAATATGCTGTTGGTGTCCTCCCAAATAGTCTCCTCCACCCACTCAACCCTACCAGACCCAATTCCATGCCCATACCTCCCCTGACCCCACACCTTTCCTCCCTTTGTTTTTACTGTCTAGCCAGGGACCAACTTCACTTTTGGCTTCCAGTCAACACATTGATGTGAACAATCAATGATACTGAGGGCATGGCCATCCCCATTCCCAAATCACACCTAGACTGTATTCTCAACATCATTGCTGCATTCTGGACAGAAAAGACAAAAGAGACTTATGGTGTGGGTCTACTGACATTCCACATATACTGTGATATTTACAATGTCCCTGATACTCAGTGAGCTCCCATCTCACAATCCCTTCTAACAGCCTTCATCACAGGTTGTGCAAGCACCTACTCAGGCTCAGTGACATCCAACTACACAGCTGGTCTGTGAGCCTGGCACCTCCTTCACAGCATTCCCTAGACCATCAATATAAATGAAACATGATCTGTCACAAAAGGAGCCATGCACCTCATTCCCTCATCATTCATGAGACACAAACACATCTCCTTCGAAAGAGAAACTCTACTCTGTTTTCTCACCTACCTTGACCTTGCAAGTTCCCAAGATGCTGCCATCTTCACCTGCATCATCATAACATCCTACACAATATCTCACTTAGGAGAATTTATTGTCCCTTCCTTAAACAAATTTCATGCTTCCCCACACCTGTGTATACAATATAGACATCTTTTGCCCATACAAGATCACAATGACCTCCCCATCCTATCATTCCACATCCCAGCCACAAAATGCTCACCCAGTGGCAAGATGATCCAATGTGCAACACTTGACCACCTCACAGATCCAAGAACTTGTTACACAGTACAATCTCCCTGCTTTGAAGGGCCATGGCCTATGCATCAGAGGCACCCTCTATTACCTACTCCTTGGCACTTCTTTCAATGTCATCAAAATGATGGGCAGATGGTCAGGTGACTTATTCACTATATGTATACCTGTGCAAGCATGTGGTACATCCAGCACTGCTCTTTACACTGGGGAGAGCCTCACACTCGTGTTGCAGCCTCCTTCAATTAGGAAAAGCAGCTAGCTCCCCCTGGCACAGTAGTGCCTCAGGCTTTCATCCACCCTTACAAACATACCTAGTATTTTAATTAACCATCTTTGTACCTACACTTTTTACCACAACCAAGTACCTTTCTGTGATCCATGATAGCATTAGAAATGCATAAATCAACTACAAGGACTGGCTTTGAGATAGAGATATGAGGTGAGGGCAAAGAAAAGAGCAAGAGAGGAGAGGTGTCTCAGGGAACTGGTTGACTATACCAAATGGTGTATATCAAGGTTAAAGAGAGAGAGAGGTACAAGTGGCACCCAAATATATATAGTACAGTATGTTAGGGCAGGTAGTGGAGTCCTAACAATAAATATAGTAAGAGCGCATCATGTCACATAGCATATGAGTGTAAACAAGTGATATAAGGGGATACACATTGCATATAAGAGAATGCAATGTAGGAGGCAGTGTCTATGTGGACAGGGAAATGAAGCATAGCTGTAAGTAAAAGGAAACTGGAAGGGTCCATCTGAAGGCAATAAGAGGGAAGATGTGGGAGGTGGTGAGGCACTGCCTAACCATCAAAGAGTGACTCATCCAGGAGTTCTGCCCACATGGAGCCAGAAATGTCTAAGTGGTGGAGATCTGCAAAGATCTCCTCCCAGAAGTCTTGACCAGGGTGGTTGAGGGCGATGGTTGGCGATGGATATGGAGACAGGTTACAAGAAGGAGAAAAGAATAGGGGTCCCTCAGTAACTGTAACATTACCCCCACTGTGGTCTCTCCCTCATTAACCTTGTAGTTGGTAAGGTCTCAAGAGTCAGAGGGGATATCATGGGGGCAGGAGAACCAAAGGTGGTTGCAGGTGTTGTATTGGGTGCAACAATGGTTTGGGCAGAGGGATTGGGATGACCAGGGGTGATAGTATAGCAAAAGCTGCAGTGGTACCAGGCACAGTTCACCTGAATATGCCCATACTGTCTGCATTCAAAGCATTTGATGTGATCCATGGCATCCACAGAGTGGTTGGGGACAAAGGGATGGGGGGTGGGTATGGTGGGTACAGAGTCCACAGCAGATTCAGGACTACTATCCATGAGTGCAGCTGTTCCAGTGGGATCCAATCAAGAGGTTCCCAGCTGGTTATGGGGCCCACCAGGAATATTGATCTAGAGAGACAGGACTGTCTCTGGAGTACTTCCCAATAAGGGGGAAAGAGCATGTGGGGGCCATGATGGAAGTCCTGCTGAGAAAAGAAGATGGTGGGCACATTGTCACAAGTGGCAAGAGGTAGGGACAGGTCTGGTGGGGGCAGTGGTGTCTGGTATGGTGATGGGGGTAGAGGTCTCTCTGGTAGTGTGGGTCAGGTTGGATGAGCTCCGAGAACAGCAAGTTGATCTCTGTGTTCTCTATCGAGCCTCCTGACTCAATAAGAGTGTCTGTGAGGGAGGAAGGAGGAGATCCATCAGAGCTGACAATGATAGGAGAGGTTCAGGGGTGTTGTCATAGTATTTGTTTCTCTACACCTTGGGGAGGGCAAAGACAATGAGATTGAGAACAAGGAATATTTCTCCAAGAGGTAGGAGAGAGATGCAGAGGTTGATACCTCTGACATGTAGATGGTCAGGGATGTTGTTTCTGAGTTCAAGCATGGTGTGCTTGATGACCATGATGGGGGCAAGGTCCTGTTTGGGGGAAGATAAAGAGGATCCTGGGAAGAGAGTGGTATTGTCTGCTCCCTAAAGACCCAAGGAAGAAGGGATTAAATTGTGGTGATGAGGTGGTAGGCCCTGATGAGCCTGACCAACATCTTGTTGCATTGGAAGAAGGGGAGGGACTCAAGTCACAGTGACATTTGACTATTTTGAAGAAGGCTGACATAGAAGAGGCAATGGGCAGAAGGTGGGAGATGGTTAAGATGGGTGGAAAGGGAAACAGAGGGGACATAGGGGAAAGATATTGACAGTACTTAAGAGAGAGGGGTTTTAGAGTCCAACCCTGCTTTTATACTCCATAAGTACCACCTTGGCATTTCCCAAGTTGGATTCTGGTTGCCATGTTTGTTCAGATTCCAGGTATCCTCACCAGTGCATGAGGTAGGACCACCTTTGGGGCATTCCACAATAATTCATTATTTTCTCAATTTTGTATTCTGCATTTCTGAGGAGGTCAGGTGGCAGCCTCTCATAATTGGATCTGTGTTCCAGCATTTCCCAGTAGAACAGTATGTAAGAGTGAAGCATGGAAGACATTGTGGATCTTCCATTGGGGTGGGAGCTTTAGACAAAAAGCTACATTGGAGATCACCTTGGTGGTCTTAAAAAGGTCAGTTCTTCTTCGTGAAAGTTTTCACAATGGGATCTGTAATTTCAGGTTTTAGCTGTCAAGCCAAACCTAATCTCCAATCTTTCATGGTTGGAATTTGGACCTAGATCTTGTTGTGGTTTCTCTAGGAGCAACCACTAGCTGGACTCAACACAGTGAACACCAACTGGCAAATGGGACAAGATGAAAAAAGTATAGTCTTGGTCCTTAATCAAGATTCAGGCTCGAACTGTAGATGCTGAGTAGACACAATGACAAGTGGATTAGACTGAGGTGCTACAATATGTTGTACAGGTATATATACTGATGAGATGTGAGCATGGACCAAGTGCTCTAAATAGTAAAGACTAAATATGGTCAAATGAAAGTACACAGATGTGAGAAGAAAAAGTTGATGATGGGAAAAAGAAGTATAGCATTGTGAGAGAAGAGCGGAAATTAATAACACATGCTATGACATCATTGTGATCAGGTGACCTTTCCCACAGTCACGTGCAATGTGTCAAATAATATGAAGTAAAGTGTTGTTCAAGTGTTTGTAAAGAAAAGTTTGAAAATATTACATATCATAACAGATCTCTCCTTCATTTGAATTTGTGTGAATTGGTGGATGGCTTCCACTTTCTTTCATGCTTTGTTAAGTCATTCAAGATGGTTCTTGAGTGCAGGGAGGAAGGTCTTTTCCAGAGGGGGATAAGATTGTGGGGAATATCCAAGAAGGGCAAAGAATAACTTTCCCAATACAGAGTGGGCAGAGTTGTTGGCAAACTCTGTGTATAGCAGCAGTTCCAGCCATTTCTGTGGTAATCCTTCACAGAACATTCATAGATAGGTCTCCAGCTCTTGATTGTACCATTTGGTTTCCCCATCAGTTTGAGGGTGATGGGTAGTAGAGAGTGAAATTCATACTTCAGCAGGCAAGCAAGCTCCCTAGCTGTTACGGTTAAGGAGGAGGCCCCTATTCAATTTCCTTTTTCACCTTCACCTTATCGCTCACTGACTCCAATCTCCTCGTCAGTTACCCCACCTCCCCACCTCGACCATCCAGGCTCCACTCTCTTCGCCACCTTATTCTCCGACCTCCAGGATTACCACATCCCAACCTCTACCTGGGCCAAGCTCCTATACAAGTCCCTCTTCAAGGAATAAGGCTATCCCTCATCAGGATGGAGATTCCCACCACCACCTCCAGATACTTCCTCTCCTTCATCGCCTCTCAGATATCTCCTTTCCTTCTCTGACTCGTATGTTACTCTTCCTGACTTGCTTGGACACTGCCTTCTCCATAGCCTCTCTCATGGCTATGCATCTTCCCCTTATATCACCAATGTTAACCTCATGTGCCTTGCAACCTGACGTGTCTTCTTTCCTTATTTATCATTAGGACTCCGATACCTGCCCTAGAGTTCCTAGTATATATATTGGAGTGCCACCTGTACCTACTTCTTTCTTTAACCTTGATATACACTATTTCGTGTACTGTCAAACCATTCCTTGAGATCCCCTTCCTCATGCCTCATCTCACCACTACTTCATCCTCCACTCTACCAACTCTGGGCCAGTCCCAGTACTGCTAGCTTTGCTAGGCCGTTCACACTTAACTCCATATGGAGGTGACCAAGTGTAGGAATGAGACACAGTTTTTCACAAATGTGTACCATTGTTACTGGTCGTAACAAAATATCAAGGTTATACCTTAACCAGTGCTATCTAGCCCAAACCCCCTGGAGACTACCCGGTGGTAGTCTAGGTACCGAGCAAGATGAGGTCCATATGCCTAGACTCTCTACTCTATCAAGATAGAGAAGCCTCTTCAGACGAAGAGCAACACATCTCCCCACCCCAACCCAACCCTCTATCTTCTGCCTTCTCTCCCATTCCCCATACCGACTCTCCCCAATCCTCCAGAAGGATTAGTTCTCAGCCAAGAACTGGAACCTTCGTTCCACCTCCTCATCGAACCACTCCATCTCCCACCCTATTCAGAGCCTGTTCCAGTGGACACCACCACCAACCCAAGATACAGGTTGACGTTCTCCTCCAACCTCCCATCTCCAAAGCTCCCAAGGATGACTCCTCCCCTGATGACAATGAACAAACTTACGAAAGTTTTATTAGAAGAACTGACCTCCTCCCGGACCCACCCAACGACCCTGAACCAGGAGACGAAGATGATGATGAAGATGACAACAACATGCCTGGAGTTAAAGCTGCCTTACCAGAGGAGTTCTCTGGAGAATCCGCAGATGCAAACCAATGGCTCATGGCTATGGAGGGCTACTTCACCCTCAATGATATGCTCAGAGACCTCGCCAAGGCCTACGTCTTTCTCAATCGAATGCAGAAAGGATGAGGGAAGGCCTTTGCAGAAGCGTGGCTTGCCAAAATTAAGGATGGCAAGATACCCCATGGAGAAACCCACTTTGGTGCGATTAAGAACACATTCACCAACACCTTCACCCCTTATGACACTGCTGCCCAGGCATGAGTGGAACTCTCTTCACTCATACAGGACACTAGAGACCCCAGAGGATTTGAGAAATACATCTCGAGCTTCTCACTCCTCTCCGTATGATCCAAGATCACCGATCTCAATGCCCTCTTGGAATGGTACTTGCAAGGACTTGACCCTCAGATCGCCACCCAACTCACCATGTCTGGAACCCTCCAGACCACTACCTCAATGGAAGATGTTTACAAGAAATCATCAGAAATTGAGGGAAATTACAAGCGGATCCGAAACATCAGAAAAGGTCTGAAACCAGCTTATGGAAGCCATGGTCATGCTCATGATCCCAATGCTATGGATGTTGATAAAATCACCCTCAGTCCTAGCCAACGTCTCAAGTGTATCCAGGAGCATAGGTGTTTCATTTGTAAGAGGAAAGGCTGTTCTATGAAGAATCATCCAGGCTATCAGAAGAATGACGGTCCACCTACCGGAGCCAGAATGAGAGCTGTGGAGACCCAACCCCCCATTGGGAGACCATCCTCTACCACCTCAGACCCACTGGATGAATTCATTAAAGACCTTTCGTGTGGGCAAAGTTGGAATGAAATCCTGAGGACACTGAGGTTCTCCTTCGATGTGACCCTTGACGAAGAGGGTGTCTCTTTGGAGGGACAGGAAGCCACTATGTGGGACAATGAACACGTCCATGTCCTTGAAGCCCAAAAGGAACCCGCATCTGTATCTCCAGCTGGTAACCACCCCGATGGGGGAGATACGAGTGCATCCGGTGGTGCAAAGAGCTCCCAAGCGCTGGCGCATTTTTAGGAGGAAGGACTGAACCAATGTCAGTACCTTCCGTAACAATAGCCCCTGTATTTATTTCTGGATCGAGATCAAATTCTATTTGTATTCCCCTCTCGATCTGGAAACAGGATGGCAAAATCATTGGCTCACACGCGCTTTTGGATTCTGGAGCTGCGGGCTGCTTCATTAACAGGAAAGCAGTCAGGCGATTAGAATTGCCTATTGCCAGGTTACACCAGCCTATCAAGGCCTGGAACACGGATGGTACTGAGAACCAGTCAGGTATCATCAAGTTCAAGACAATAGTCGTCTTGGACTATGGAGGAATAAAGGAACAGTGGGACCTTTATATCCTGAACTGTGGCAAGGATGACATCATCCTCAGAATCCCTTGGTTCCAGTCAATTAACCCAGATGTTCACTGGACAGAAGGGCATATGACGATCATGCCTTCCAGATATCGAGACACTGCGGGCACCAACCCCGAGGTCTTGAAACAGTGGTATCTAATGAGGTACCTAGGCACTGACAATGAAGAACAGATAGAGCGAGAACTTGCTGAAGAGTTCAGGAAGTGGACACCTGTCCAATGTGCTAGGTTCTTTCATGCCTTTGGAGATATATCAGAGTTTGTATTGAAACGAACTATGCTATCAATGGTGATAGCACAACAACAAGACAAAATGACCACCACTATTCCTTTGGCCTTCCGGGACTATGAGGATGTCTTTAACAAGAAAGACACAAAGCTACCCCCCTCCTGGCAGTACGATCACACCATAGAGTTAAAGGACTCTTTCACACCATGGCATGCCAAGGCCTACCCACTCAACCCAGCTGAGCAGCAGGCTTGCAAGGAGTTTGTTGAAGAACATCTGAAGAGCAGCAAAATTGCCCCGTTGAAATCCCCCCAAGCTTCACCTTTCTTCTTTGTCCAGAAGAAAGACGGGAAGCTCCGACTCTGCCAAGATTACCAGTACCTAAACCAACACACGATCAAGAATGCCTATCCCC
>JBBPQP010001028.1:0-13938 GCA_038092555.1 Boletus subgraveolens | reverse complement strand
CCCAACGGTGTAGCGGCGTACCCATTGTTGAACCTCATGGTCAGAACGTCCCGCGGCTCGGGTTTGAGTCGACGCCACGCTCAGGCACTGGCCGCAATCACGGGCGGCAAATCCACCGCCTTCTTCTTCGCGCCACTGTTCCCGTTTCCACCAGGCAACGCCCCCTCGGCACCTCTTCGCGCCCCATCCCCGTCCCCAGTGCCCGAAACGTCGGCGTCAAACGGCGTCGTCAAAGGCTCCATCGACACGTCTTCGGGTTTCAGCGTCAGCAAACCAGGTGGTAAGGGCAACATCGGGCCACCACTCATGTCCTTGGGTGGCGGTGCGGTCGCTTTGGCTTTCTTCTTCACAGCGCCCGTCGATGGTCCACTCTTCATCACTTGTCCGATAGGCCCCAACTTGGTTTGAGAAGAGGATGGCGCATCGTCCGGGAGTGTTAATGGAGTTGTGCCAGGTGTAGAGCCAGCCGTATTCACAGGTTCCATTCCAAACAATGGTGCGCCATATGGAGGAGAAATAAGTGACATACCAAGGACAGGCGGAGGGGCAGACACGGAGGGAGCCAACGTGGCAAGTCGCTCCTGATAATACGGTTTGAGCAACCCAATCTGGCCTTCCACGTTCTTGGAGGTGATTGGGGCAAACGGCGGCGGGGGCGGATAAGGTGGCGGTGGCTCCGTCGGTTTTGCGCTGCCATGCGATTCATGTCAGTATCCCAACGAGCACACAGCGATGAACATACTTTGTCGCGCCGGTTGCACCGCCGCGTTTTCCTTTCAACAGTTTCTTGGGGACGCTCAAGCTCGGGAGACCAAGTTCTGCTGCGATGCCCAACTCCTTGAGTCCGAGGAAATCCTCATCGAACGCCTCGGAGAATCCCCCCAAGCCCATTGCGAATGACGTCTCCGATCCTTCATCCTCTGAACCTGCACCAAAGAGTGCATCGTCGTCCAGAACGTCGACGGATGTTGCTTCACGGTACGCGTTGACAAGCTTCTTCTCGAGATCAGTAAGGCGAGAGCCATGTCGTATGACATCGTCCTTGATGTACCGTTCAAGGTCTTGGATCTTGGCGATCCCAGATTCGAAGAGGGCATGCAGAATAATTTCCTGCCCACATCATATACAGTGTCAGCATGTCTTCTTCCATTACACCGAGGCCGAAACAAGCAACTTGTTGGCATCTGTTTGTAGGAGACCAGGATATCTCACCTCGGGCGTCATAGTCTTTGCATACTTGTCACAGAGGAATCTAAGCGTCCGACCCACGTTCAGAAGAAATTCGGATGTTACACCTGTCAGAACGTCCATGGTTGAAGCAGAGGTGCCTTGCGAAAATCCAGAAATTTAGTGCTCGCGTCCACGAACCCACTGTGAGCACTCACCTTGGAATCCAGCATGCTCCAGCACCTTCCCGTTCATCCACCGTAAACAATGCACTGCCCGCTCACCTCCCAACTCGATACCACTCTCTATGTCACCACCCTTCATTCCCACCAGCGCTTTCCACGGTCGCTCATCAACAAACTCGTCCACAGGATCATCCTCGGCCGTTTCTGGCGGTTCATCATTCCCCAGACCACCACCGTCTTCGGCATTGAGGTTCAAGGCCGCAAATTTGGCGTGTGTTCTCCGGACGTGTTTCAGTGTCTTAACGTTGGCGTTCATTATACCAAGGAGAGTATTTGGCTGCGCAGTGGGAGCCTGGGGCTTTTTCTTTAGGCGTTTTCGCTTTGATGATTTCAGTGGAGTTGATTTAGGCTTGACCTGAAGAGGTGAGTAACTCGAAGATGATGAGGGAGGAAATTGGACGAGGGAAGGAAGACCATTGGCGAGTAACGTATCGGACTGTGTGGCAGACCACCAGAGCTCGGTAGCATCTCTATTCCTTTCCCTGATAGCGCTTTCATCATCCGACTCGGGAGGGGTGAGTCGTACGCGTTTCCGAGGACGATTGTGGATACCATTGCTGAGTGGTTCGGGGAGGATGTTCGGTGTTCGGAGGTTCGCTCTGGAATCAAGAATGAACACTCACGGTAGCCTGCGTTTCAGTCCTGCGTCATTCTCTAGTTTGACACCTGCCAACTGCTCATCCTCGCTCTCACTTTCCCATTCCGGCGTCACGACATAATTCCGTAGCCTCTCAATAAGACCTTGATGTAAATGACCGTTTGCATGGGCAAGGGTAGAAGGACCAGGTTCGCCAAGTCCATCCAGCTCTACATCAAGGGATCGGAAAGTGGCCATTCCTTCGGGGGTACGTACAAGCGCAGGTGTATCTCCAAATGGCATATCCATGCCCATTTTCTTGGTGGCGATACCCGGCGCAGGCCGTATACCATTGATCGAAGAGAATCGAGGTGCCGGACTGGCGCCCGGAAGGGAGTGCGACACAGAAGATGGTCTGATACGATCATGTGATGAATAACCATTGATCTTTGGTCGCGCGATAGGGCGAGAAGGGGGGGATGCAGAGAAATCGGGGGGTATAGTAGGATCGACGCGGTCCTTGCGGTCAGTTATATTCACGAGGTGTCCGTCAGCCTTGTTCTTTAAGCGTATCGCGCATTGTCTAAGGGGGTGATCCTGTCGGCGAAGGTAGGCGGTGACAATGAAAGACAAAGAACCATGAAAGGTGTGATTTAATAAAAGAAAAGGACGTGCATGGAGAGACTCACCTCCGTCGCGTTATATGTGAAGCAATTCGACCAGATGAGGTCGAGGTCGTCCTTGAATTCGCGCTTGGACTTGTATTGCTTCGCCTTTACCTTCTTAAGCATTGATTGTAGATCCATAGGATTGGATATCACTGTGAACCCAACAGGTGGCATAAGAGAATGCTATGGGAGGAGGGATGGCACACGGACCGTCATAGTAATCTGGAACATCCGATTTTGCGACCGGCTTGAGGAACGCTTCCGCGTCATGGTTATCCTGGAAGCATGCATCAGGAGGGATGCTTGGCATTAAGAGCGGTGGGTCACACGCACCATAGTGACTGTTCGGAGGTCGTGTAGCAGCCCCTCGAGCGATTCGTAGAATGGTTCGGAGACTTTGTTGTCGTACCCCTGGCGCTGATTGCATACGTCAGGGAACTGTGGCAGTAGTGTGACAGCGCGGCTTACCCTGACGTCTTTGACTGTGTTTAACAGCAGTTTCAGGTCAGGAGTCGCCGGGACCTGACTTTCTGTCAGTGTCCGGAGGAGGTTCTGCGACATATTGCACGGTGAGTTCGTTGTGTTCATGGTGGTGAAGAATTGCTCACGTTCATGGTCGCTGAACGCGCTAAGCGCGGTGTAAGTTCAGTGACGCTGTGTGGGGCGAGCGGGACAAGGTGCCTAATTCAATCTCCGCTCGTAACCGGCTTTGTGGACAAAGGGAAACAACTTTTGAGATCGTGGCTCACTTGGTTTTTACTATCACTTTGGCGGTATTCGCAATGGACACCAGCATTCTGTATCTGTTTGGATTCTGCAGCTTTGCCGACCTCGGTTTTCGCAACATATATTGACGCTTGAATCCATTCACTCAAACTGGGAGACCGAAGAATAGCCAAAACTTGGTCGGTCGCTGCTTGTGTATATGCCTGGCGAACTTGTGTTATAGCTACGTGTCGTACGAAGCGACCGTTCGATCTCGACTGAGCGGTCCACTTTGCCCCCTCGGCGCTAGTCACAGACTTGGCGAATTTGCCATCATGGCTGTCGCCACCACTCCTGCCAATATCTAGATGAAGAGAGTGGGCGTGAATACCCGATAAACTCGTCCTCTCGGGTGACTTTTGGCTGTAATGATCTCCCGCTATTGCCAGACGCCAAGGATCAACATTCAACCAGAGTAAAACTCGCAATGTTTCTCACTACACTGGTAGGTGTATCTATGATTAGATTACAATGTCCGGAGTCCCGCATCCGATATCCAACGGCGGCCGTCTTGCAATTGACGCTGCGTCATATTGTCGAATGACCAGAATATGATGCGCGGGCCGAGCGGGCCGCGGAGGGTGTATAAGAGGTTGACAGGAGGATGACATTTCTTGATTTCAACATGTCTCTTGGAAAAGTGCTCCCTCTCAACACCGGTGCGACCATCCCCCAGATCGGTCTCGGTACGTGGCTCTCGAAACCAAACGAAGTCGAGAATGCGGTTTGTCATCTCATCATCATCGCCGATCTCCCTTGACTTCGCCATCCAGGTCGAGATCGCCGTCCGAAACGGTTATCGCCACCTCGACCTAGCCAGGATATACCAGAACCAAGACGAGGTCGGTCGTGCCCTCAAGAAAGTCATACCTTCCGTCGTCTCCCGTGAGGAGCTCTTCATCACCTCCAAGCTCTGGAATTCCTCCCACCAGCCTCATCTCGTCGAGGCCGCTCTCGACGAGACCCTTGAGCAACTCGGTCTCAAGTACCTTGATCTCTACCGTGCGTTTGTGGCGCATATAGTCACTCCTTTTATTGACGAGCTATGATTCAGTCATCCACTGGCCCGTCGCGTTCGCGCCCGGGAAGGGTCTTGCCCCTGTTAACCAGTCCGCGGGTGAGGTCGAACTCGACACACAAACGTCCCTTGTGGACACCTGGAGGGCCATGATCAAACTACGAGAGACGGGAAAGGTACCGTATATGCGCAAATCCATCCGAAGCTGGACTCATTCCTTGTCTAGGTCAAGGCAATCGGTGTCTCAAACTTTACCGTTGCTCAGCTCCAAGGTATCATTGACGCCACCGGTGTCGTTCCGGTGCGTTCTCCATCCAAAGTTGTTCCGTCTCGGTACTTATCCGATCGTGCCGTTTTAGGCGGCCAACCAAATTGAGGCGCACCCTCTCCTTCCGCAAGACGATCTCGTCGCATACTGCGCGGAGAAGCGGATCCACCTGACGGCTTACAGCCCGCTCGGAAACAATTGTGGGTCATTCGGTTCGCCCTGTAAAGGACTTTCCGTTGATGTCGTGATCAGTGGTTGGTGTTCCCATGCTCACTGAGCACCCTGCTGTCCAATCGGTCGCCAAGGGCCTCGGCGCCACCCCTGCCCAAGTGTTGATCGCCTGGGGGGCTTACCGTGGGTACTCGGTCATTCCCAAGAGTGTCCAAGAGGGTACGTGATGGACGCTGTCGTTTGAGACAGATCGGAGTTTGATGTTCTGCCAGGCCGCATCATCTCCAACTTTAAGCAAGTGACGTTGAGCAAGGAGGACTATGAAAGGGTGACAGCAATTGGACACGGCAACATCAGACGGTGCGGTCTTTCAAACGTTTCTGATGCGGCGAGTGTTGATCCTCCGAGTCAGGTACAACACGCCTGTGACGTACAACCCGAAGTGGAACATCAACATCTTTGGCGAGGAGGTCGAGAAGGGCGCAGCCACGATTGTCAGGATTGTTTAGACGATTGTAGCCGTTTGAAACATTTTGTATGATTAGCACGAGACCCGAAACGTTTTGAATTCCGGCGCAAGTTCGGATGGAGGGGGGACGAAACTTTTTAGATCCGCCAAGGCCGACGGTGCGACGACACTGCATCTTTGCGGGGGATATTCAATCCACTCCATATTTACTTACTCGTATTCCCTCGCTTTCCTCCCCGCTCCTTTTCATCCCCTCTCTCTCCCCCACCACATGCCAGGAGGTTCTCCGACCGCCTATCTTCTCTGGTCCATTCTTTCTACCCTGGTCAGTCAAATCCTAATCCTATTCACATTTCTCACACCCCCAAATTCCAGTTCTTTGCCTTCCACCTCTTCCACCTCTGGAGCTACGACAAGTTCCAGTGCCTCAAATGGCACCAGTCCGGCAGGAAGCCCGGCGCATTCAAGCGTTTCATGAGCGTACGCCTCACACTTTTGCTACTACCACTTCTTCTCACCCTCCCTGCCAGTACACCTACCTGGCAACACTCACCTGTCTCGTCTTTTTTGCCGTCGTCTTCACCATTCTAAAGTTCCAGGAAGGTCCGTTTCCATCTGCCTCTACTTTCGTCGCCTCTCTCACCCTCACGCCAGGTTTCATGACGACAGCAGATGGCCAGAGTGAGATTATCCCCCGTTTCTTTCCTCTCTCCGCTCATCCCCTTTGCCAGTAACACCTGTCCCCCTCGCGTACTACTCGGCTCAAAACAAAAAATGGGTACTCCCCATCTTGCTCGTGTTCAGTGTTGCATGGGGTTGTGAACTGTCAGTCCTCCGTCACCTTGTTCTATCTCATCATTTAAGCATCGTCCCCTACCCAGCGTCACCCACCTCGAAGGCAAGCCCGCTCTCGATCATCTCCCCGCACTCCGCTGACTGTCCTGCGCGGTGCAGAGTTCACATTCTGGCTATTCCTCCAAAATCAAGGTCCCACCGCGAGACTATGGTTCAAAAGCTGCGAGTTCAGGTTCTGGCGCTGGGGTATTCTGCCATGGTTACTCGTGTTCAAAACGTTTGATTCACTGATTGCGCGGTGCCAGGCACATTGTTCGCTTTGGTCGGTATGCCGCTCACGACCTTTATTTCGCGAAGACAACTCGACTCGGTAACCATCACGAGCACTTCTTATTGACAGCTCAACCATGTTCATATCACTTCTCTAGTGCCTCGCTTGGACGCTTCTGGTCGGATCTTCTGCTTCCACCGCGACATCTTTGGCCTTCCTTTATGTCCTCTCACGGTTTCCTGCATTCATTCGCCGCGTAAAGGACGACGGCGCCGCTCCCAATGTAGTTCTTCGTCTTGTCTTTTTTTACCAGCTTAACGTGAGTATATCATGTCTGTGCACCAATCAATCAACCAATGTCGAGGACCTAGGTTGGACGCATCATCTATCGTTTCTTCTTCTCTGTCCCGTTGTTTGTATTATCACTAGATGGTGTACAGGGAAGTCACGCAATCAACAATAGCGCGTAAGTGTTTGCGGTGGTATATCCTTTGCAAAGTCTCATTCTTTGTACCTTGTGTAGATTTTGGCCGGGTAAGTGCCACTACTCGTCAAGAGAATGGGGTCAATAATGGTGCTGGTTAGACTTTTTGTTGATGGTTGGAGCCATCGGTTCATTCGTTTCGTCTGCGATAACTCTACTCGTATGTCGTTCCATCCCTCTCATGTAATTCATGTACTGAAACATTATTTCGTAGATTTTTTTCCCTCGTTCGCTGATGGAAGAACTCGGGTACACCGTCATCGCTGTCGCGAAATCACCCTCATCCATCAACTTGAACCGGCCGCCTGCTTTCTCCAACCAGCGTCCCGCTTCTCCAAAGGACCAGGTTATACCCGTCTTTCGGGCACCCTCGGGACAACCTTCATCAGATTTGGGACATGATGCATCACCCGAATACGAACCAGAGGATCCATCAAACGCCGCGTATCGCAATTCGCCGCCCGAAGGAAATTTCCGGATGCAGGCATGGCATACTCACGGTGCTGAAACGCCTAGCTCTGAGTCGTTTGTCTTCGATCAGCGTTCAAGGAGTCTAGTGCGGTCACGCTCAGAAGGTCATGCAACCACGCTGCATCCTCATGTGAGGCACCTTTTGTCGTGTTTTTATTCATGATTTCCCCATTGATCGTCATTATTGAAGATTCGGGTATTCCGGTCACCAATTGGTAGGCAATTTGCGGTCATCTTTGTTTTGCGTGCCTTATCTTTATTTACAGATATATGTGATGTCGAAGCGCTCGACAACATGCCAGAACGGTGACCGCCCTGGAGCCGCACCGCGTGGTCGTATAATTGATACCCTGGGCACATGATTGCTCAAACTTGCTACTGACGCCGTACTGACGCCGTTTCCCCGTCTCCTTCCGAACAGGGCTAACCGCATCATCGCACTTGTTCCATCTCTTGCCTTCACACTCCCTAACGCGCACATGCTCCGATCGCTCACGCTTCGTTCAATAACTCAATGCATCTAATGTCTGCTATCGACACTGTACTTATAGTACCCCCTCTTATCTCCTTTGACGACCTGGAAAAATGCACGCACGCACACACATATGATACAAGCGCCTTGTTTTCCTTATATAATACCCCCGATCTACGGAATCTGTCGTTATCGAAAGGCGAGACTGATCCCAATCCAATTGGAACGGTGTTTGGTTTTTGTGTTTGGCTGTGAGTGATCAGATGCTGATCGGATCTATACTTTCGAGAGTCGAGAACCAGTAGCGTTTTGTGCTGTTGAACTCTTCGTCTTCTAAGCAGGCACCTTGAACCCAAGTTGGTCAGATTGAAATGCGGGGATCGCGAATTCCCGGGCATGTCGGACAACGTCACTGCCACGCGTGCCATGTGCTCTCTCGTTTTGATCAAAAGGATTATGCCTTTCTTTTCTAAAACCACGATCTGACGGGAGGAACTATATGGATCTGTGTGTGTATGTGTCGCGGACATATCGGTACGAAACGCGCGCGAGACCAACCCGATGTAGTATTTCTAGTGATTGGAAAGTCTGACGTGGGGTTGACGCGGACGGCTGTTCTGGGCCGGAAAGTGAATCACCTCTGATCAAAACAGACCGCTAGAGCACAAAATGGGAGAGGGCAGCTAATCCCTTGCCATTCCAATCCACCCAAGATCAACTCACAAGCAAAAGTCGTGCCGGGCGGGGGGGGATCGGTATATAATGAACACGTTGAGCGAGATCTCACAGAACCAGGACCTTCCAAAAAAAAAAAAAAGAACCCCCGTCGACAAGCATTCGGAGCCCCAGTATGCGATCGACGGCATCGTGGCGCGCTCGTGGAGCATACACACGCCAAGCGCCGAGTACTATTATGCCAAGGCGGTGCGTCTGGGGGACGCGCACGCTATCGGGCATCGTACACCGTTGTTTCTAATCGTGTGATTGGAATCTGTGGCCCGCCGCGTGAGCACACTCAAAAGCGCTGAAAGGGATGAATATTAAAGTTTTGTGTTCGACCCCGAGTTACCTCTTGCCTCAGTGCCTGTCGTCGGTCGTACGATTTCTTTTTTTTCTGCTTTTTTTATTTTTATTTTTTTCCGTTTGGCCCGAGGACTCGGACTCCGGTTCAAACGCACTTGAGTCGAGGATTCGGTCCGATGGTGTACTTCTTGGAAGTAGCACGGAAAAGGGCAAGAGTTGGTCGCGTTACACCGACGTTGTCAGGACGAGAGCACCGCTAAAATCCCGACGGTGGTGTGACCGACAATGTCCAGGAACGACATTTTGTGTCAGCTCACGATGTCCATGAATGCGACTCCCCTTCAAGGAAAGAGAGCTACACGGCTGGTGGGGCTACATCTGTTTATTGAGATTTCTTTGAGTCGACGTTTACGGATAGGGATACGAAGGTACCCCCTGAACAGCTTCAATAGACTTAAACGCCGGGGTTCGTGTCGCAGTCACGGTGCCTGTGATTTGACCCCACGGTGATCGGAACTTTGTCCAATTTTTTTTCTCGTCGCACAAACGTCGAATTACCCAATGTTGGTCCTTCGTCTCATCCGAGATCGCGGCGAAGTACGGGTCGGCGATGTTAATCCAAGTTCTCCGAAGCTGGTAAATTCATATCCGGACCGTACTGTGCCTGACTGCCAGTGGCTAGAGGGATCCTGTACGATTGGTGGCATCTACATCGAAACACTTGCTGCATCAGCCTGCATCTTCGAGTTCTTGCTCGTCAGTAACGGTGGATTCCACTCGCACGCGGTGATGAATGGCGTTCACGCAAATGACGCTTGGCATCCCTTGCCCAGTGACCGCCACAATACTTCCTCCCATAACGGCATACCTGCGCATTGGCACTGACTTGCTGCGCAGATTCAGAATTTGCACTCCTCGGGAGTCGGAGGAGGCTCTGGAAGGGAGACACGGAGTTACAGTGACCTGGCGAGGAAACCCTAAAAAAAAGTTTGATGAACTTACCGCCGGAGAGCGTCCACCTCGGAGTGTCTCATTTGCGATGGGATCGCAAACTGAGTTCGCTTGCGAGTTAAACCGAGGTCCATGAATGTCTAGGAGACGGACAGATGTGGATTCTCCCGGGCCGTTGTGGCGCACCAGTCACTTGCTTACACAAATACTTTTTTTTGGAGAAGTGAGCTGTAACGACTCACGGTGAAATGACGATGTGCCGGGAGACGACCGTAACTTGTATCGACTTCGACTCGGCCCTCCTGTCTCCCAAATCAAACAGCGAAACAACACGAAAGTGAGGGCAGAATCATTACTCCACCGTCCCGAGTCCTGAAACTAAACTCGAGACACAGGCGCAACGGTCCGGTCCCTCATTTCGAATGGCCTCGGTAATGTCTTTCCTGGCGCAATCTGCTCACGCGCCAATGGGCCTAGCATAGTAACAAGCATAACAAGACCACCGACGAGCACGCACCGGTAATACTGACGGTCGGGAAAGCTGATCGTCAAGGATACGTGGGCATCCTAAAAGTTTTCTGCCAGGTTGCGGATCTTGGTGGTCTCCGGTTCCTTGATCTCGGTTACTCGCGCCCTGTCACCTGCCACCCCTTGGCGTCGTCTGCGTGGCCCTTGTGGATTGGCAACCGGATTCCGAAGCTGGTAGAACCTGTATTCCGTGAAGGACAATCGGAGGAAGGTGCGGAACTACATCTAGATTGTTTCGAAGACTGCGACAGAATGTGAGAGCTTGAAGCAAATCCTTGGGTTGGGTTGATACAGGGGTTTTAGTATCTCCAAGAAACGCATAGAACTGGAAGTACTGTACCTATCGATGATTGTGAGATCAACGACAAGGTATCAACAGAAGTGTTGAGTGGGATGCTCGCTCGCCGTCGCATCGGACTATCACTGTGTCACGTAACTTGAAGCCGCCCGAATTACCAATGAGAATCAGCCCGTTTTGAGTTTCGAGTTCACGATTGCGAAAGATCGCTGTGCAATCTACAAAAGATACTACAAGTTGTACTACAAGGCATAATATCTGATCTAGATATCTTGCGTCCAACCGGCCACGATGGAGGGCTCGAATACATGGAGCGGTGATATGTAGGGGGAGAAATTTGCAAGAAACAAGACAGACATCTGGCAGGCGCTACAGTCGTCAGCCCGTCTACACGAAATGAATCATATAGTCCGATGGCATGCTCCCGCCATCGTCACATGAGGAAAGTGCAGGAACAATTGCCATGACAAGGGGTCGATTGGTCGACCAATCGACCAATCGATTCGCGGGGGGAAAGAGATATTGATACGTGGAAACGCGAAACCGGTGCTTATGCAGTACATTAGATTTGACATTAAGATCTGTGGATACCACCTCTTCTCCAACGTTACCTCCCCGTTCGTAGCAAGTCGAGCCTCCACTCGACGACCCCCATCTCCGGCTTTTGCACGCGTTCGATCGGATCTATCAAGCGGTCCTTCTCTTTCTCTTGCATCCTGGCCGTCCAAGAATCTACGGGCTGCTCCTGCTCGACGCCAGTCTTCTTCCAGATCGCCTCGATTGCCTCCCGCAGCTCCGTGTCGAACGCACTGAACTCTTGCTGGAGGGCTTCACCCTCCGTGCGGTGTGCCTTCGAGAACTGCAACAGATGGGGGAGCAGCTTCTTGACTTCGCCTGCGAGCGGTCAGCGTCGCGAACTTGGAGCCAGACATAACCCAGGAGGACATACCTTGGGTCACCGTCCACCTCGAGACCAACTTCGAGATTGACTTGAGAAGGTATTCTTCCTCGTCCACCGTGCCTTTCCGCCCGGACCCGACCTTGCGTTCCATTTTTCTCTTCGTCTTGGAACTATGCCTGAGTATAGAATTTTATAAGTCGACCTCGGACCCCGGGGGACAAGGGTCTCGCTCACTTGGATGCCTTAGACGTGACAGATGGCGCGGCCGTGTACCTCGTGAACGTTGTCGGCGCCATCGACGCGTCCGTCATCACGTCCACATTATGGAGATTCGCGTCCTCGGTGCCATAAAACGCATCTTGGCAGTCCGTGTTAATGATGTCATTGAATTGAGAACCATCAGATGGGAAAGGCGTACCTGGTTGCTCTGCTTTCTTGACACGAAGCTCTTGCAGTCGAGCGATTTGTTTGCGAAGCTGGTCGCGCATCTCTGCGAGGTCGTCTGCGAGCTGAGATCGAGTCTCGAGTGCCCCTGGGAGTATCACGTCCTCAAAGAGCTCAGATATTGAGTGTGATGATACCTGTCATGGATGAGATGAACGAGTTACCGACCAAGAGATTTTGATATACTCACAATCCTCCGCGCCTCTGAGAATTCATTGCCCTGGACGAGAGCAATGACTGCTTGCCGAACATCTCTGGCATAATCGATAAAGACTCGTGCCGCTTCGAGATAACGCTTCTTTGACAAAAGCTCCTCTGTAAATACCATAAGTCGGGCAAGTCAAAACACCACCCAAAAACGGACCCGAGATGCGGTAAGCAATCTCTTTGAGCTCTTCTCCAAGCAGGTTTTCCCTTGTTGAGATATCAAAAAGTTCCTGCCATTCTAATGCCCTTTCGTGCGCAACCATCGCTTTTCGGAGGTCACCTGCCTCGATAAATGCTAATACATCCCGATCAAGTTAATATCAGCCCGACTTGGAGAATGGTCCCGTACCTAGAGCTGCCTGTTTGTAGTCCCTCCGTTCGAAAAGCCAACTGCCATACGTGGTTAGGACGGCCTCGATGATATATCAGCCAAATACTCTTTCAGGACATAGAGAAGCGCTGACCTGGTGTTGCTCCGTGCCTTGCCAAATCGCAAGACCTTCCTCGTATAGCTGATAGCGCTCAAGGTATTCAAGTGCCTCCTGAAAATGATCAGGGCCTATCAAAGGTGTGAGTGACCAGCAAGCTTCAATTACTTCGCCCGACCTGCAAGATTGAGGTTTGATAGTGCCTTCCCATATCTTCGAAGATGATCGTCGATTTTAAAGCGCTGGTAATATTGAGGGAGAACCCTTAATTCTCGCAGGAATGGGAGATATTCTCTCGGATCCTGAAACGAGGACAGGTTAGGCAGATCCTGTCATTTAACTTGAACGGGATGACCTTTTGTGCGTGCTGGGCTACCATTAATACCAGCGAGAAATCGTACATTCCAAGAGCAGTGTCGAAGAGTTTATCGGCATCCACAAGGAAAATAACATATTTCACAGCATCCTCGACCAGGTCTGGGTGCGAATCTGAAGAACGTTCATAAGCACTGTTGAAAACCGCCTACAAGAAAAAACCGTCAACCTCGCAGGTGAAGCAGCATGGCGAGTGCTGCCTCATGATCCGGTGGCGATTTGACCACATGTGCGGTCAAGATAGAATTGACATACTTGGTGATGTCTTTAGTTTCAAGTTCACGGCGTACGACGTCGCATACGTCAGCAATCGCCTCTTGCATGAGTTGGCTTCGCCTACGCGGATCAGGAACAAGGCACTAGGCGTCAAAGAAAGTGATACTGACCCAACGTTAGTTAGGAATAAATTAATGTAATCGACATCCTGGACTTGATCGACGAATTCGGACACCGCTGTCATGAACGCGTCCTGGTTGTGTTGCACAATAATACTGAGATCAATTCGATGCTTCCTGCACGACACGAAAGCCTTTTGCCACCGCCCTCTGTAACCAAACTGAATGTGAGGAGCCTCACACGAAGCGAAACATTGTTCACGCACGAGTCAAGATCAGCCTTCACGACTTCCATGATTAAAGGACGAGGATTGATCGTCTCCAGGTTACCTCTTGGCATCTGCAGTACCAGGCTCATCGTACTAGGAACAACTGTCACAATTCTGGAACCTCGTTCGACACGGCGCTTCTCCCATGTGTCGCTCGACAGCTGCGTAGTTGAGGTTCCGTTTGCCAGAGATAGTTTATCCTCTTCTTTCTTCATGTTCTGAAAATGTTTGACCAACGTCGTGACGGGAACGAATTGGGCGTCGTGTGCTGTAGTGGTGAAGATCACGAAACCTGATGCGATGGCGAAGGAGTTGGCGTTGCTTGCAAGTAATACCGG
>JBBPQP010001027.1:0-13952 GCA_038092555.1 Boletus subgraveolens | reverse complement strand
ACTTGGTGTGCTGAAATGTCCATGGGCGCTCCTTTGCCCGGTTGAATACCTGTAGGCGTAAAACGATGTTGTCCCTGAGGCGGGCACGATGGTGGCGGATAATGCGGGTATTGGCCCCCTTGCGGCCTTTGAAATTGTCCTTGCGGACGGGGAGGTGGTCGTGACGTAAATGATGGCCCTGCTCTTGGTGGCCCTCTTTCTACAGCCATTTGCTCGTAGGCTTGACCTATATTTCTATACTTGGTGATGAGCTCATCCAAGTCGAAAGTCGAGGCAGGAGCATTTAGCTTTTGCCTTTCGTAGATTTTGAAGTCTACCGCCTTCTTCAGTAGCTCCTTGGCAAATTCGTCGTCTATGTCGGCTTCTCGCCTCAAGACTTCGAAACGTTGTAAAAAGAGGTCAATAGGATGACCATTTTGTTTAAGAGCCTCTAACTTCTTTAGAGACTCATGTGCCAGAATATCTATCTGGAAGTAGTCCTTGATTTCTTGTTGGAGTTGGGCCCAAGTTGGCCACGCTTTTTCTCCGAGTAGAGAGCCGGTAGGGTTACCAGCAGTGTCAAACTCCCTGTCTTCTTCGTTGTCAAGGTACTTTTCCAGAGTGATCTGGGCGAAACCTTCTGCCTTCTTTTCGAACCTAGAGAGAACAGCTATTGCTCTCAATTTGTCCGATTTCCAATTTTGGGCTGCAACCCATAAGCGCAGTCGGATCCACCATAATCTAAATCTGGCTCTGTCGCCGTCCCACTTATCTGGGTCAGCGATCTTCTTCGTCACCGACAACCTTTCGGATTCCAAATTGAGGTCTCGAATCTGTGAGACCAAATCGTTGATATCCAATTGATTCGACATCCTTGTTTCTTCTTCGGCAAATGAAAACTAGAAAGGAGAAAACGAGATCCTTACTGTGCAGTATCTTCCAACCACACTCTGGGGACTCGGCAAACGAAACTATGTAAAAAGTACTTCTTCGACCGGAGGTAATATCTTCTTCTCCGTAAGGTCTGATAACAGGTTCTCTGGTGACCACAGTGACCAGGAACAAAACTACACATATACCAACGGGGTCTGCAGAAAGCCCGTGGTCTAACTATACGTAAAAGACTATAAACTGATGCTCTACCTCTCGAATCACTTCGAGGACTACCAGTGTTCGAAATAACCTCGGCCTAAGGCTGCACGACGGCAGTTGTTCCCTAGTCGGTCTTAGCAAATTGGGCTCGACCCCAATGCTGGTATCACCTCAAAGGAGGGACTGAGAAGTTCTATTTAACGAGACTAAAGCTTGGGCTTCTAACCCACGTCCTAAAGGTACGGACGTAAAGAAAAAGAAAACGTAGGAAAGCTCCCGTGGGCAACCGCTTTAACCCTAGCGTCCGGGTAGTGTATTAAGTCTAATCCAAGTGTAATGATAGCTCAAATGAACCACCACTAGCCGGACTTCGACAAGGCAAACACCGTAAGCCAAAAGGATGAGAGAATAGAGATGAGGAATATAGCCTTAGATCCTTAATCAGAGTTCGGAAACGACAATGACAAGTGGATTAGACTGGGGTGCTACGATATAATGTACAGGTATATATATTGTTGAGAAGTGAGCACGGACCAAGTGCTATAAGTAGTAATGACTAAATATGGTCAAATGAAAGTACACAGGTGTGAGAAAGAGAAGATGATGATGGGAAAAAGAAGAGTAGCATCGTGAGAGAAGAGCGGAAATTAATAACACGTGCTATGACATCATTGTGATCAGGTGACCTTTCCCACGGTCACGTGCAATGTGTCGAAATATGTGAAGTAGAATGTTGTACAAGTGTTCGTAAAGAAAAGTTTGAAAATATTACATATCATAACACTTCAGAATTAGAAATTAAAAATTGCCATACCTGAACCCTCTTCAGGGAGTACTGTAAGACATGTTCTCTCTAGCATTCCCCGCTTACAGAAATCAACATGGGCTGCCACAAGTTTATTGAGCTGTTGGTTGCAGAGAAGCATCTGCTCTAAGGCTTTATTGTGGCTAGAGTGATGATAAGGCTCTTTGATGGCCTTGATATGCTTGGACTCTGTAATGGACAAGCATAGCCCATTTGGTGCACCAAATTGATGGATCATGTAGGTGTAGTGTTTCATTGCATGTTGTTGAGGGAGTGTGAATGTTGAGACAACCCTGATCAAGTGGAAAATTTCATGATATTGGTGAAAATGATTCAGTGTGTTGTCTATGTCCATGAGAATATCATCAGTGATTATGTTTTGGTGGATGAGATAGCAGAATTCCAAGAATGCTTAAAATGTCCAAATAACATCTATCAGAACATGGCCCTGAATTGCTGGTAGATATACTGTTACAATTGTAATTGGAGATTCTTTTTCTTTATCTTATTGGATCACATGATAGTCATGTGTGCTTATATAATGCCACTTTCACTTTCTTTAGAGCCTTATGGACTCTGCAACAATGGATGCACTTTAATTCTTTTTCCTTTTCTCCAATTGGATCTAAGATCCAATTCTGATATGGTTATATTATTTCTCACATTCATCTCCATCTATGCTTCCATTCTGCTCACATGGAAACTCATATTATTCATTACCATTCCTTCTATTCCAGCATGCCTATGCCTCACATATTTAATCACCATTACCCTATGCCCTACATCATAGATGTAGATACAACATATACAAATACAGTTATGAATATATAAACCCAGAGGACTATGGCTGGAATCCCCAGTCTAGTCTCTTTGGATATTACTTCCATTGCAGGGCTTAGGAGACCTTAGGGCTCACTTTCTCTTTACTTCCATTTTCCTAGTAGTTTGGTGTTGCCTGAAGCATTAGGCTTTGGTTCATTTCATATACCTGCATAATATCCAATTAAACTTTGCTCACAAATATGACCAATGAACAATACCTTCATGAGTGCTTTTGAATCATCCCCTGTCCACTGTTTGAAGTGCTGTCCCTAAGGGAATCTTTGGATGCCAGTGAATGGGGCAATAGCAGCAATCCTAGATAGATTCTAATTGTTAGACCACTTTGAGTTGCATAATCATAATGATGAACAAGACATACTGCTGATCAATGTCATCAAGTATGATATTTGCCTGATTAGTGCCATGAATCTTTTTGAGATACTTCTCAACCCAGTCAACAAGGTGGTCTTTGAACACTCCTTTGATGATTTGATGGAGGAGATCCGGTGAGAGTAGTTTGTGAATATCAGCATGAGGAAAATCATTTGTAAATGGCTAAGTTGAGTTCCATTCATGGTTAGATTAGTATGCTTAGCAGTGATTGAGAGTGGAAGACATACCACTAACTGACCAACAATACCATATTGTTCCCAGAGGACATCAAGTTTGAACTCTTCAACCAGCACCTCAGTGTGTTCCCAACACCATGTGAGTGAGTTGGCATTGAGGTCCTCCCAAAATGAGAGGCACCTAAAGCAGGAGTTAGATGAACAATGCAGTGGATTATGATATCAGCACTATGGCAACATACCTTGGGCACCAGTTATGCACTATGCATGAGAACAAAACTTGCTCTTCGTAATTTGCAATATATGGCCCCAATTCATAAATCACATGGCAGTAATGGCCATCTGTGAAATGCATGACTTCTGGCTTTGTCATCCCAGGCTTCAGGGTCTATAGTATGCCAGAAAGTGAAGTATAGAAGAGTTGACATCTGAAAAGATGAAATGTGACATGTGATGCATGCTCCTTTGTTGCTGTGGAAAGTGGTCTTAGTAGAGAAGGAAGAATTGAAAGTAAACTAGAAGCATAAACAGCTTACTTTCGGGCATAGTAAGGAATCCAATGAGAATGAGGGTGTTGCAGTGGGCATGCCAAATGTTATTGGAAATATTTCCAACTGAAAGATAGAGTGGATAGAAGTCATTTTGCCCTGTGGCAACTGAGATGGTTGTCTTGTTACTGCCTAAGATGATAGGCATGAACATTGATCCATGTGTACTTGTGTCATCAGCAATAAAGTCCTAGTGGTGAATGACATTAGCCTGAACACCACTGCTGCATATAATTCTGCAGACTTACTATCTGTTCCCAAGCCCAATTCACAGACATGAAGTCATGAAAATGGTGTTTATCTGTTGCAGTTTTGAACTTGTGATAGGGCCAGGGGTCCATTTCATCTGCAAAATCAGGATTTTCAAGGATCACATGTACAAGCTTTTGAGGATCATGGAACCAGACCTCATATGTATAAGTTGTTCATCCAAGGAGGGACATTGCCAGTAGGTTGTTCACCAGTGTATTGAACACAGAAACTATTCCACTTTATGTTGCCTAGCAGGGTGCTATCAATGGTCCTGTACAAGTTCTGATGGTTTGCAAACAGTGGTCATCCCTCATTCTGCAATAGAGATATGGCCCAAATAGTAAGAAGGTCATCAATTTGTGTGGTGGGCATTTGATTCTGTGTGAATAGGAAGTTGGTGAGTTCAAATTCCAAGCAGTCCTGGTAAGGTGTCCAATCATCATTGTGCTGCTCTGGTACTAGAACTGGAGCAGCACTATTAGATAGAAATACCCTGTTGGAGTCACAAGGTTGACCTATAATCAAGATAATTTTGTGAGTTTTTTCAATGCAATTCATCATCAATGACCTACCACTTAGTTTGACATGGTAATTCTGATAGAGCTTGTGGCTTGGTTCAAAAAACTCCATATCAACAAGATGAGGGCCATCAAGATGATAATCAGTTTCATTGTTTGCTGGTGCCAGAGTAGCCGTACTATCTATCTGTTCACCAAATTCTGTGTCAAATGAAATATTGGTGTCCAATCCAGGGAGTAGTGGTTGTCAAAAAGGGGTGGAAGGAGGTGGGAGAGGCAGAGGTGGAGGTGGAGGTAAAGGTGGCAGAAAGACTGGATGAGCAGCATTTTGATGCTGGGTAAGGCCAGACTTATTTCTAAACCAACACCCACAAGATGGCTTGGAGCAAGGATACTGCTATGTGTTAAAATCATGACAGTGCTGAACTTGATACACCATGATGTGGAACATGGTGTAAAAGTTGTCAGGTGTGGGAATAAGACAAAGATGTGGGCCAGTAGCCCAATGAAGTATCATATATGTAGTCATAATTGTCCCTAGAAATGTTTGACTACAGTAAGTAATTGTATTCAATGAAGAATTTCAAAGTTCTGAGGAGAGGTACATAAGGGAAAATTTTGAGGGACTGACCTTTGCTAGCACCATTTCTTGTATTCCCCTGGTTCATCTGACTTCCTTCGGCTTGTCTCCACTTCATTGGTGAAGTCATGTCATTTGCAATAAATAATGTTCCCATTTCTCCTTGTTGCACTAGAGTGGCAAATGCTAGTTGACATCCTGGTCTTATTCTCAAACCACAGGTTGCTCAATGTACCTCAGCTCAGAAATAGGCTGATGACAAGAATGCTGCTGATGTGCTCACTGCCAAAGCTGCCACTACAATGAAAGGCATGAAATGTGTTGCTGATATTGAGGATGTGATGGAAGCCTCACAAGTCACAGCTTCAGCACCTGTCAAGCTGGTTCACCCTCACTCAAAGGTTGTCAAGAAGGGTGCTGCCAATGGCAATGCTACAATTGCTGATGGTAAGACATTTGGTAATACTTAGAAGCTCATTGTTGGTCTTACCTTAGTGCTATGAGATATCAACACTAAATCCTCACAAGTCACACCTTCAGTACCTGGCATCAAGGTGGCTCACCCTCACCCAAAGATCATCAAAAAGAGTGCTGCTAGTGGTCATGATACAATACATTCTGTCCCTACTGATGGTAAGACATTCAATAATATGTAGCAGCTCATTGTCAGTCTCACCTTAATACTAGCAAACATAGATGGTGGTGGTAAAGACATCCATGATCCTGCCCTTGGTAATACCAAGACCAGGATCACAGGCAAGAGGTTGTCAAAGAACCCCAATCAACAGCTTCACAATGCAATCCAGAGGGTTCACAATGGAAGATTGCCCATTTCAAATGAAGGTTCAGCATATGGCAATGATGGTAAAATCATGTGGGCATTTTTTTCTTTGTTGAACTGTGATGTTGTTGCTCACTGAGGCTACACTTTTTTTATGAATGTTGCATGGTCAATTCAAAATCCTAGTGCATTCTCAAAGGCTGCTCTAGCTGGTCAGGTTGGCAGCTGATTAGATGTTCAAATGGGCTGTACTCACCCTCACTCATCGCCTTTGAGCCTAACCACTGGCATACCCCTGCCATCAACTGTCATGTCCAAAAACATTGTCAGTATACATGCCACAACAGTCAGCAGCCCATCTATTCTAGATGGGTCTGATGGCTGTGTTGGCCTCATTGAAAGGCTGTGTTGGCCTCACTGAAAATATGAGCAATGAGAGAGTGACAGGAATCTTAGCAAGCATAGAAAAGGCAAAAAGACTGGTAAGTGCCTTCAATTATTATGGGTTGAGCAGAGAACTTACTGCCCAATGTGAAGATGAACCTTGCTGAAGTCAATGAGATGGAAGTGGCCTCTCAGATCTCCCTGAAAAGGAAGGAATGTGAGGAAAAGGGACATGTCTTAACCTCTGAACCGGGAGTGGTCTATCTGGTCAAACCTGCAGAAGATGAAGCCAGTGATGTGAACATGGAAGATGAAGTCAGCGATGAGAACATGGAAGATGAAAATGGTGCCAAGGACATGAAAGTCAAGGAGATTGAGGCGTCACAGGTGCCACTGTGGTATGATTTATACAAGCCAGATGTAAAGGAAGTGGTGGAGATGGAGACAGAGATAATGGCCCACACATGTTCACATCAGACAGATGTAGTGAGTCATGCACATTTACTTTATTTAATACTCACACCAGAATTTCCATCAGACTTCTGTAACCATCATGAATCAAGCTTCTAAGAGGATCAAACTGGAACCTTCTGAGCCCACAGTTAGTGCCACATCCCAGTTAGTATCTACTGACTCCACTTCCTCCTCTACCACAAGTGAGAAGAATGGAAGTAGCTTGCAGTGCCCCAACAACACATCCCTCCCTGCCTCTTTTTCCAAAGAGAAATGGAGGAAAGCTGTAATCCCCACTCTATGCCTTTGGGCCACCAGTCAAAACAATGTTTGGAGCATTTCAAAGATGCAGATTGCATCTACTCTCAAAGAGATCACACCCATCGTGTATCCTGAGATTTCTAACATAATGTCTTACCTGGACATATCGTCTGCACCAGTTGCTGTGGCATGTTTTCTATTCTTATTTTGACAGTATTACCACTGATATATATCTACAGGCATATCAGTGGTTGTATGAATGGTGCCATGGTGTTGGCTCTGCCACTATCACCCTTCTTACTAGTTTCTTCACTGGTACTCCTGATGAAAGCATTGTGATGTGATGGTCCCAGTACTGACATATATCTGTTCTGTCTGTTCCTATCTTCAAGTTTCTGTCACCACAGCTCCTGGTTTACTCCCACTTGTTTTTGGTACCAAACACAACCCATTGCATTTTCTTACCACTTTCATTTGCACCCACCACTCACTTACATCTGTGCTTATCATGTTTAGGATGGCAAGCTTATTTTCCTGTGGTCTACTTAATGCTTACTTTCCATGTGCTTTTTTACAACTGAATTCATGGCATGTGCCACTCTCCTTACTATTTTAAGTCAGAAATAAGTGATTAAGTGTGGTTTCAGCAATGAGATCTACTTTTACAAACATGCTTTTACTTATTTTATGTTCCTCTCCAAGGTCAATATAAGTATGCATAAGTTGCATAAGTGATGGTAAAGCTTTGGTAAGCAATCTAGTGATTTACTGATATAGGCTTTGCATGTGAGGTAGTCCTCTAGGATATGTCATCCATCAGTGCCACACTCTTCATTGTTTCATTAATCATTGTCAGGTATAAACCCCTCTGTGATCATCTCAACAATTCTGTCCTTTATCTCAACTGCCTTATTTTCTTGTGTTACACCACTCACTTTGCCCTTGAGTTCAACCACTTCTATAACACTCTGATTCACCCTCTTGAGACACTGATCCATTTTGCAACTATTTATATTCTTGCTAAATAGAACACCATCAGTATGACCAACTATTCTAATGAAACCAGTCAGCTCATGGGAGCAGACCTCCTGATATCCTTTACTAACCTCTTGGGTGATCTTGTCCTTGTCTATCATTGCCGGATGGTATGGGAGAAGAACTATTATGTTACCATACTACCCCTCCTCTTTGCTATCAGTGGCTTCAGTAGTTGCCTCCCCTCATAGTCAATCCCTAGCTTGTATCATTGCTGTCATTGATATTCTGCTTGCCACCAACCCCAATTCCCCAGCCCTTTCTGCAGCCTTGGTTTCCCTTGGTCTTGCTGGATACATCCTTCCCCTTTGCACAAATGTCATTGTCACCTCTCTCCTTGTTTACCACACATGGTATGCCTCTTGCACTGTCCGGATGCCCTCTTTCAGGTCATTTGAGGCATATCACATTGTGCAATTGTACTTCTCATTGAGAGTAGTGCCCTTTATCTTCTATTCCAACTCATCTTTGTTGTCCTCGTTGCCATCTCCAGCTCTGCAGAGGCTATTCTCACCATGATGGCCATCCAAATCTATGTAAGCAACACATTTACCAATTCCAAGCCTGGCTCCGAACATGTCCTTTTCTTATTACAGGGTATCACTCTGACACTCATCATTATATGCATTGGTCTTGGTGATTCTTCTGAACATACCTCTGGAGCGGTCATGTCCATGCACATCAAGTGGGTTGTGCACCATAGAGAAGACCCTAGTGCCTTGGTCACTATTTACATCTATGAATTCACCATCAATACCAACTTTGCAAAGCCAAAAGTGTAGAGCTTTTCAGAGAATAAGTGCAGAATCAGATATTCAAATTTGCACTATCTCCTGTGGCCAGAGATATCCATAGTCCCATTGAAACTATGGTTGTTATGTGACAATGAATACTATTTTACACTAGAGAAGAGATCTGCAAGCTTACTTGTGTTACCAAGTCTATGCAACAAAAACTCTTTGCCCCATTATCAGCACATGAGCAGAGCCTCCAGAAAGCCAATCAACTGCTGTCATTCATGTGCCCTCTGAAATACTGATGCTTTTCCTTGATAAATGTCATCACCAGTAGCTGGACTGGCCATTTCAACATTGGTATATACAATGCACAGCCATCCTATGTTGCCTAATTAGAATATATTTTTGGTCTTTTTAGTTTCACCCATTGTGCATGTTTGCACATGTACATATGTAGCCTAGTTCATCACAGGAATCACAAGTTCCTGACACAAAATATATATTTCTCACAGGGCAATATTTCTTGGGATGTACTTGTAAGTCCCTGATTAAGAATGTGAAATTATCACAGGGCATTATTTCTTGCAAAAGGGTTATAAGTGTGTGGCAAAAATTATGAATTTCTTGCAGGCTGTTATTTCTTGCAAAGACCTTATACATAATACCTTTGATGGATATTACGAAGCTTGCCAGACAGTGAATATATTTTATGATATTTTATGGCAATTATAAGGCATTACAATTTGATGTCAGATTGATATATCTGCAGCAAGTGAATATTAGAATATAAGTCAGTGTTGATGATGTGTAATTATGATGGTAGTTTGCAATGCCCACAAATAAATGCCAGGTAGCCTAATCATTACATTTCCTGGCAAGCTAATTGACAATGTGACTATTTACTTTGAATGTTTTCTTTGATTGGATGTCCTTAAATAGCAACAAAAAGTTTGTACTATTGTTTGAAATCCATGATGAGCAATAGTGTATTGATCTTGGTGTTCATCAACCCACTGAGCATAAGATGGCCAGCCTTGCAAGGGCACCCTTGGCACCAGTTTTGGGATGTTCCCACAACCTTCAGGAGAGTTTTTTGTAGGGCAGAATTGATCCCAAGGTTGTTCCTTTCCAGAGGATTTCAGGTTATTTTCCAAAATGATTCTGTACATTTTTAGCAGTTTGATCCAACCATACCCAGGAGGATTTTGAATGATTATTGCAATGTTTTTGAGCACTATCTCTGAGTTACATAGGGTCAAGTGCGGTATGACTTTGGCTTTCCCACATTTATTGTGCCATCCAGAGCATCTTCAAATCACTTATACTATGTATATATGTAGAAAGCACTGCTGGGGCACTTTCAAAGTGCTTTGCAGTAATACATAAATAATCTAGCTACATACATATTCTCCTATACAGCTGTTGTTGACCCCACCTCCAGCTAGCAATCATTGTTAGTCATGGCATCTTTTCAGCCTTGGCTCTCATTCTTTCAACATCTGTGTGAATTTTTGTTGCCTCTCTTGTTGTTGCTAAGTAGAGTGAGTGGACAGGGGTAAAAAGTACATCAATGCATGTGTTGTGTTGTTGCTGAACACTGACCAGTGAGGGTGGGCAATGCAGGGGTGAGGGAGAGGGCAAGAGGGCAAATGTGTGATGATACAATAAGTGCATGACTGCACACATTATGTTGTCACTGAGTGGGAAGAGTGGAGAGCCTGAGGATATGTGTAAGAGTTGTGAGAGGTGCTTACCAAGTGGGTGAGGCCTCAGCACCCATGTCCACTCCAGCTTCTTTGCCCACTTATCTCAATAGAGACTCAACCTTCCCCTTGTGCTCTTTGCCTGCTGTCCCAACACTTTCATTGGCCTCTCTGACCTCAACACCTATTTGTTTCTCAAGCAACTTGTTGCAACCTGACACACCCACTGGCTTCACCAGCTCTTCACATCTTGTGTAGGTTCACAACATCAGCAGTCTCTTTGTCAATGTTTTGATTTGCCATTTGGAACATGATGGGGGTTGTACTTTTTGGTATGTTGTTGGTATACGAGCAGTGTGTTTCAGATATAATGCATGATGGTGGATGCCTGGGGGATTGGGGATGTGCTCAGGTGATGGTGATATGTGGTGATGATGGAGTGCTTGAATAGCACTGGCAGGATGATAGGGTAATGGTAGGGGTGAATGAGGACAAACCTGAGAACAAGAGTGCGCTGAATGAGAACTTGGAGCCCATTTGTTGATTCCAGGAACCAATTCAGAAGTGTACATAGTGATGCCTAGATGCCACTAAGAAAGAAAATGTGTAGTCAGCCAATCAGAATACCCTAGTAACTGACTTGACAAACATAGTACAATGGGCTGCAAGAGAGATGGTTGTCATTCTTAGTGGATACAAGACATATTCATGAGTCCAGATTTGGTTTGGATTGTATGTAGAATGTACAGTGGGGTATTACATATATACTATAATTTTATGTGAGGAGTAAATCTTCTACTGCATTTCACAAAATGTGCTGAAGTGCACTATACCTCCAATGGGTAATGTGATTTGAATCCTATGTATTTCTCCCATTCTTTGCCTCTCTCCATGCATCTTAGCTGCAATCATGGATCACCCAAAATTATACACAATCCCAGAGGAGAGTATTAAGATCAAGGACTTGATGGAAAAAGTAAGTCCTTATCTCCCTCTGTCCCTGTCACTAGGGAACTGCATGCACAGGTATGGGTACAGCACTTGTACTCACTCTCTCTTGCCCTCACTGTTACGACTATGACCAGTAGTCATACAAGTAGACATGAAGCATAGAGCCACCTTGAGTCTAACTCTTGATGAGTCCTAACTCGTAGGATACCTTCAGGTTTAATGTGCAACCTGGCAACAGACAATGAGGGATACTAGGAGGAGTATCCTGAGACTGACAATGACCGAGAGCCCTATATGGACAAGGTTGGATGATCTTGACCTAGGTGACTGTCTAGGGTAGTGAGGTTGATGTCGAGGTGGTTGAGTTCTCTCAATGGGGGTGGAGAACCTGGCAACTAGCCAACAGCAGCAAACCATGGTGAAAGAGCAACGACAGAGTTGCTCGACCTTGAAGACTCTAGAGGGGAACTCTAGAGTGTTGATGGCAAGGAGTCCTTCAATGAAGGAGGAAGGAGGGGAGGGCGAGGTAGAGGTCAAGCGAGGGAAATGTTGCAGGGAACAGATGATGAATACCACAAGAGTAACCATAAGGTGTACACTTTAGGTGTCAAATCAAGGTTAGAGAGAAAGAGGTGTTCAAGAGGAGCTCAAACTTATATACCCTGGCCATAAGGGCTTTAGGGCAGGTATATCCCAATCTGGTAAGATGGTCCATGCGCAGTCTAACCCTAATATGGTAAGAGTCCATATCTGTAAAAGGAAATCTAGGGTCAGTGTGGTGAGGTAATCGCCCAGAAAGGCAGGAGGGGTCTGCCGTGGGAAGTTCATGAGCGGAAGGATGTGTCATGGGAATCATTGTGGTGCAATGTGTTGTGATGGCACGTGGATGGTTATGAGGCAATGGCAATGTTGAGGGAGATCTAGCCTCAACTGAGATGGAGATTACCAAGGGGAGCACAAGAGGGCAGCTGTGCAGGGGGAAGACACTAGAGGGCAGTGCAGAAGGGGTCCAGAGGTATAGCAGGAAGGCTATGTGATGGGCACTGCTGGCCATCCTTAGAGAAGGTGGAGGGAGGAAGATCCATGGGGATATTCCAGGGAGGATCCAGGGAAGATCCAGGCTTGGGGACACAGGAGGGTGGTTGTGTCAAGAAGCACCGAGGGTAGTGCGGAAGGAGGCAATGTGGTCATTGCAAAATGGGTCGTGTTGAGTGTAAACGAGCACTGGAATGCGCCAGGGTGGGATGGTCCAGTGACAGGAGTGGTTACATGATGGCACAAGGTCATGGGAGAAGGAAAAAGACTGGGGGGGGTGCCAAAACTGTAACAGAATCCACTCTCCTTGTTACAGTTGAGGAGACCCTCCATTCATTTTCTCCTCCTCTTTCTCCTTGTCCACCATCTCCTATCCCTTCATCATCTTTCTTGCCTCCCTTTCACTTGGATCACCCTGGATCCTTGCTCTTCTCCAAGATCTTTGCTGATCTCCAAGACTACCACATTCCTCATGACACATGGGCCAACCTACTAGATGAATCACTCTTTGAGGGTTAAGGCTATCCTCATCACCTCCAGGTATCCCTGTCTCTCTGCTTTCAGGACTCTCCATTTCCTCTTACTTCCCTATTTAGTTCTGACTCTTATGGACTTGCATAGATACTGCCTCCATTATCACCCTCTTCTTACAAGTGATGCATATCCCTTTATATCCTTGTCTACCTTTCACATACTATATGATGTGACACATCTATTACCTTATCTATCTTTAGGGTTCCAACTCCTGCCCTAACGTACATACTATATATATTAGAGCACTACCTGTACCTATCTCTTTCTTGAACCTTGATATACACTTATTCATGTTGTCAACTTGTTCCTTGAGATCCCCTCCCTCATGCCTTGCCTTACCTCTGTCTCATCCTCCAATCTACCAACTCTGGGCCAGTCCCAGTACTGTTGACTTTGGTCAAGCCATTCACCTTTAACTCCTCTGAGGAGTCAACCTAGGATAGAAACAAGAGACATGTCATACAAACATGTACCATTGTTATACTGGTCATAACAAAATATCAAGATTATACCTTGCCTTCAGTGCTATCAAGCCCAACTCCCCCAGAGACTACCAGGTGGTAGTCTAACCCCTGAGCAAGATGAGATCCATCTGCCTAGACAGCCTTCTGCATCAAGAAGACCCCTCTTCTGATGAAGAACAACACATCTCCCCACCCCAACCTATTCCCCTGTCTCACACCTTCTCTTCCATTTCCCACTCCAACTGTTACGACTACCACCTGGTAGGCGTACAAGTAGACACGAAGCGTAAAGCCGCCTTGAGCCTAACTCTTGTTGATCCTAACGGCGTAGGATTCCTTCAGGCTTGACGCGGAGCCTGGTGACGAACAACAAGGGAAACTAAGGAGAGTATCCCTAGGCAGACGACGACCGAGAGTCCTAGGAAGACTAGGTCGGCAGACCTTGACGG
>JBBPQP010001026.1:0-13983 GCA_038092555.1 Boletus subgraveolens | reverse complement strand
CCCCCGTTCAGGGACAATCTAAGTGGGTCATTACTGAACATACACCCGCGAATGAATCGCCGCGCTCACCTGCATCATTCTCTGTACAATGGCAATCAGGTCTTGCCTATTTGTGGATCGAGCTGTGCTCATCAGGAAAGATTCACAGATGTCCGATGATAGCAGTTCCGGGTCATTTAAGGGGCCATTGACAGCCTCCGCAAAATCGTCAGTTTGTAACAGTATCCTCTGGACGGAAGACGGGATCTTCCAACTCTGGTCCCCGAGTATGTCGGTGAATATATTTTGGGAAACGGTACTCCCTTCCACTACAAAGAGAGTGACCATAGAATAATGACCGCGATGGACAGCAACCTCGATGGGCAAGGCCTGGGAATAGCCGTTGACATCCAAGCCTTTGCAGTTTAATTTTGCACCTCGCGACAGCAGTGTCCGAGCTTGTTCATGCTTGTTAAAATATGCAGCATATACTAGTGGGTTCGTGCCCTGCTTTGGATTGAAAGTAGGGCGAGGAAGATATGCACGCAGGAGTGGATCCGGAGCGAAGGCGACAAGAATATAAAGTGTGAGATCATGGGAATGCCTTGGCCAACTGGGGGTGAGGCAACGTGCGTCCAGTAGATACCTATCCCACAAGTGGGGATGCCGTTCGATGTCCTCCTCAAGCACTTTTATATCATGCAGAACTGATCCAACCCGTGAACCAAAGTATTGGAAATGGTTGAGAGCATTTGTGAGAACGTAGTGAAGAAGTGGATGTGGCATGGGGTGGGTAGGGCTTCTTTGTTCAGAGGAGACATCATAGTCGTTGGAGCTGCCGGATTCCAAGGAATGCCAGAGGCAAATGGAGATATAGCACATGCACGCTCGCACCAGCTGTAAGTGTGCATGTTCCCAGTTGATGTGGTACTGCGGTAGTTTGGCAAACGTGAACTCGCTCATGAGGTACTCCTACGCATGAACGCTCTCAGAAGATGCAGATATCAGTTCTTGCAGCTTACCTTCACGCTAAAGTGCGACAGAATAATAATGTTTGTCTCTTCGCTGTAAGTCACCAGACTCCCGCATGCGTCCAACAAAGCTTCCCTATGCACTGGTCCCGTACTCAAATCTAATATTCGTTTCTTGAGGTCGATTGAGAGCCCCTCCATGAGCTCGTTTATCTGCAAAGGTCGTAGCGCTGCGACAAGCCAAACCAAAGCCCGTAGTGCAAGCTGTCCCTCTCGAGTCCCGATATCAATTGCGAGGAGAATTCTCTCATACGTTTCATCAAGCCCTTCAGGGAGGTTATCGAGGGCTGCTTGAATCTCCTTCAGAGTGACGCATCGGTTGAGTGTGTCAAGTGAACACTGAATCCATCGAAACCTTGAAGACGTGTACGGTCAGCTTTTGTACCAATTTAGGACAATGTCCCTTACATTCCATCCGCCTTATGACACAAGACAGAGCGGATCTTTGTTTTGATCTCGGCCCCAAGGACTCTCAATCTTCGGCGAGCATCGAGTTCTCGAGTGACATGTAGTGCGATGTCCGCTGACAGATTTTCTGCCATGTCATCCATCGAGATGAATGCAATGTCGGGGAGACCATCCTTGATAACCTGGAGTGGCCGGCTGGTCGTGAAAAGTTGTACATGTCCCTTGATTGCGTTAAGACCCTCGAGGAGTGTCTCGACGTCTTTGCACTCGTCGAGGGCGTCAATGACGACGAGAGGCTTCTCGCTAAACAACATTGCGGTGCGAGAGGCGAATCCAGCGAGTTCCTTGGTGTTGTTGCGTGTGGCACCTCCCCTTTGTTTCGCGTCGACAAGAGCATCAATTAAGCTCCCAGGATCAGTCTCACTCTCTCGAAGTGGATGTAGCAGCTGGGAGAGTATGGAACGCAACACTTCTGGAGCGCTTGTAGAACGCTCGTTCTGAAAATCACAATAGAAAAATGCAAGGATTCTTCCCTCCCGTCGTCCCTTCTCGAGGGAGCCGATGACAGACGACCTACGAGTAGAGTTGGTATCATTTGAATATAAGAAGCACTAACATACGCCAATACGGATTTACCAGCCCCGGCTGTGATCGTGGCGATGTCAGTAGAGAATTCACAGAACTGCAGAGGTCCTACGTTTCCCACGCAGCCATAAAGACGAAATCTCGCCGTCCTTCCACGTCTTGTACTGGGCTGTGTCAAACAGCCATTTGCATGTATCTGGTTGGCGAAGTAACAAGGTAACGTCTTGTTTCTCAGCGCAGTTCAATCTGTCGAGCCACCCCAGTATCTCTTCAAGGTTCTTTGCTAAGGAAACGCCAGGAACAGCGATCAGACCAACCGTGCGCGAGTGAAGTTCAACGAAGTGTAGATCACCATTTTTTTCCTTACGTAACCGTATATCTATATCCTCACAGTTTTTCAGTGTGACTGCATGTTTGTGCTGGTCCATAGTCGGCGTGCCTGGCACGGTAGTGCTGAACATTGATCAGCTCTAAGTACAGTCCATCGTGGTATCATAACACTCACTTGATGTTCGCAAGAACGGCAACTGGCGACCTTTGGTCAAAAATGTCTGATCCATCCGATACGCAATCTCGAAATTGTAATACATCCTTCTGCTGCCGAACGCCCCCGAATTCGTTGTTCCTGAGTAATACCGTCATGCACAGGTCAGGATTCCAGGTGTTGCAGAAACCAACCAGGTCTCTGACGTAAACAAGAAATGAAAACAATCCTTGCATGAACCCAAGAGATCGACAGCCTTCTTAATCTTGTCTTGTGTGGCCATTGTACCTCGTCCCCTCATAAAGATGTTCATCCCCGGGGACGCATCTTTCTGGAGCATCTTCTCCATGCTACTCAATGTGTCCAGGCACACTCGTGGTTCATCGCTGCTGAACCAATCCTGTAGCCTGATGTCGAATGCAGGGTTTCCCGGAAGAGACGATCTGGTCAGAATGACTGCGAGTGTATCGCAGGCAGCAGATATTCGTCGCATGTCGGCTTCGAGCTGGAAATGGGAGCGTGGAACGCCAGGCAATCCCTTGCGCTCGGCATACTTGTCGGCAGCGATGGTGACTTTGCGTGAGGCAGATGAGATTTCATGCAAAATCTTGCGAGAACGCTCCATCATGGAGCGACGATCAATAAGATAAGGAGGTATTTGATGAGCGCTTATACTAGCTCTTCCCTTGTCACACCGTGACGTCGCGAGGCGCGAGCTTGGTCACAGCGTAAAGTCTTCGGACGAGCGGCGTAAACGGCACTTTTCCCTTTTCTTCGTGCCACCAACTGCCGCTCGCCCTCGTCCCGTTCGTCCTCGCATAATCGTCGCACCCACCACACCACGCCCAGCCCCAATATTCAACCCTTTCATATCGTGGCACCTCGCAGCTCTCTCCCCCTCCCGGGACCCCGAGCGCGCAAGCCCACCTGCCCACGCGCTACCTGCGAGGCGGTCCCACCCGCTCTCGCAGCTTACGTCCTACCTGGCAGGTACATATGGCTTCCGTTCCGGGTCGGCAAGCGCTACGTGCTTCCCCCAACCTCTCCCTGTCATCCGTCTGATCACAAGCCTCACCATTTTGTAACTACATAGTACTTACAAAATACATCCTTTTCCACACGCTACCGGAGCGACATCCAAAGACTGAGTTTTAGGGACCCATTGTGGCCACGTTACGTAGGTTGGTGTTTAGTTGGCAATGGTTGCTGTGTAAAGGCGCCACGCTGAGCAGAAATGTTGCTCTCCAGAATCCAGACCTAACACGAACGCTTGACGATTGCGTCAGAGCCTCCAACGCTGGACGACCACCACCAGCAAAATCATCATCAAAGTCAACGAACGCTAGTACCACATGATCAATATTGGTCTGGCCACCACCTTTGTCATTGCCACGTCTACCCAATATGGCAGCATGTCATTAACCAAGTCGATCCTCGGTCTGGGATCGTAAAATCGAAAGAGTCACTATCATCAAGACGCACCGAATTGGATCGGAGGTTGGGGGCGGCCATGTACCGTCTCCAGCACCACTTGAGCTTCAAGTCTGTCTCGGCACGGTTCCGCTGCTACCACGTACGCTCAACTTCACTAGTTGTGGCAGCAGGAGCTTCTCGGCGTACTAGAGATGTCCGAGCTCAAGTTCAAATGACCCCCATTAACTGTGACTGAGACCGGAAATAGCACTGCCAGTGGGATCGGGACCGGGACCGGGGTTGTGACCATACCCAGCCAGCCATTCTCTTAAGTTCAAGAGATAATGATGGATATTGTAGGAGGGAAAGTGCGAGCAAACCTGCGATCTCGTACTATACGAGCATGACGCCGACTTCGACGTCAACACGGGAATATTCCGTGCATGTAGGACAATAAAAGCTTCCAAAACGGAAAGATATACAATCAAACTCGACCACTACAGCGCGGTACATCTCGCTCCAAACAACCTCACGGTCTCTCATATTTGCTCTTGCTCTCTGGATACAACTAGCGACTGATCATCAATTCCATGTTATCAAGCCGTGGCACGGGCATACCTTTCCAGGATCAAGCAAGTTCAGCGGATCAGCGTGTCCTCTGCGAGTTCCTCGACGAGGTACTCTCCCTTTTCAATCCCGACGCTATGTTCGCCCGTACCTGACGCGTTCGAGACAGTCAACACACTAACGCACGCTAAGAGGGCATCCAGAAGATAGGGCATACGTGTCTCGTCCATGGCAATCGTGCGATGGACGAGTCTGCAAACAGGTTCGCTTACAACAGGAGTTCTCGATTGTCACGAAAGAGGATGAGTCCGCGAAACTTCCCTGACATACGTGAGGGACGTACCGTCCCCGACGTGTCCGACGATGGCAGATTTATTGGACTAGGCGAGATCCTCTTTCGTCTCGCGCATGAGCTGAGGGAGCTCGAATACAGTAACGCTACGTCTGTTCATCAACGATTTGTCTCTTGCTGACGGAGAAAATGGAAAATCATTACCGTACGTCCGTCGTCCAACACTTCATCCAGAGATGGGACGCCGAAGTGGATATGAGCGCATCCCTTCTGTTCTCCTAGAGGGTGTCTACTGCTTCGTCCGCTGCGGCGAATTCGATCCGGGTGCTACTATGCTTTCGAACAATCTGTTGGACGACGCAGCAAGTTTCATCGATGGACTCCAGGAAACCTTGAGGTTTGAAGAAGAGGGTATCTTGGACTGGGTGGGGTCTCTCGACTATGCCAATTGCGTTGATGGCAGACATCACTATGGGTCATACGTGTCAGGTGAATGTTTCTTTTGATGGTATGAGCACAGAGTGTGATCGTTAAGAAGCTCTATACAATTCTAGATATGTTGTCAATAAGAATGCGTATACGAGATCGATGGATACAAACGTATGTGAGGGCCATAAGGTGTATTGAGAACTTCCTAAACGGCGCTAACGGGGCTTCTGACATTCGGGAATTCCACCATTGCGACGTTCGTCGGAACGCGAGATGCGAGGCAAAGCGTAGTTGTTCTTGCTTCAACAAGACACACAACAAGTGAATGGAAGATAAGATATTAATTACCCTCAGTTACAAGGCCCAGAGTATCCTCTGCACCGATGAAAAGTCTGGTAGTGTCAAGCTCGGCGGCCGACTTGCGAGTCCTTTGACGCGTCTTAATAACTTCACCAGAAGTACGACCGTCTGGAGTCATTCCGGCGTGTAGCTGATCGCGGAAGAGCGGCGCAAAAATTGGTACTCATCACGCTTAGGAACCATTCCGCGTTCGCAAGTACCATAATGCACGGCATTCGCTATGAACAATTGGCATCTCGTCAGTAAGAAGAGCGGAAACTTACTGCCAGAGCACCCCATGCCGATCATCCCGCCTATCGTCTGCCACGACCATCGCGACCCACCTGGACTGTGAAGGGGGATGACTCACAGCACCCGGACCTGGGTCAAGCTATGTGTGTAATGTCAAGCACCGTTGATCCAGAATTTGGAATAGGGAACGATCCCGTACTTGCGGGATACGTCGACGACCTGGACGATCCCGGAGTGAGGTGAGGAGGAGTGGTAGGAGTTTTCCAAGGAGCCGTGAAACTCGAGGGCGTCTTTCTCCATCTGCATGCGTGTTCGGAGATCTCCGATGGCCCTTTCAACGTCGGAGTCTGGCGCGCCATACGAGGATGAGGGTGTGATGGGGGTATCGGTACATGACGGCACGACTTGCCAGTGAGAACCGGACGGCGAGTCGATGGTTTTGTTCTGGTGGTGAATGTGTCTGCTGGAGTGGTCAGACCCAGAATGGGTTGTGTCTTATCCTGCTCACATGGATCATGTCCTTGAGTTGGCGTAGTCTGGGACGAGAGCTCGTGTAGTGTCTGACCTGGAGACGGCCTGACAGAAAGGGTGGTCCCGTGGCCCCGTGCGGCCACGGATTGAGAAACGCATGTGCATGAACCTTGCTTGAGTCATGGCTCTTGCCAGTGTCTGAGATGGGGTCATATGCGATTTCATTCGAGCCAGTTGAAATGGAGAAAACGGTCAACAAGTACTGGCAGGTTATGTTCGCTCATGTGTTTAGTACCCACGCTTGTCCAAACTTGCACATCGCCATCATCCTCGACCAATCCCCACTCCTCACACGCACACCGACGACCTTCGAAAATGCATTCTATGCCTACAAGCTATTACAAAATTTACACCGTGCCTTGCGCAACCCTTTCCCGACCGAGTTTTGCTTCAAGCAAGGCTCACCCCTCGAGACGCGCTTCAGCATCGAGGAGAGAAGACGCGAGCGCAGGTCATTCGGCGCACCGTTTGGCTTGAATCCCTCCAAAGATCGGAGCGAGGCCACCGAGCTTATGGAGATCGCCATGAAGGACGAGCTTGATGAGTCCATGTCGCTCGTTCGCAACGCAGACGAGAGGTCAGCGGAATCTCTATCTCTTGCTCAAGACGCGAGAGAACGTATGGCGGTTTCCACAAGGGGATGTTCAAAAGGGGGAGTTTTTTCCGCGTGATGAGTGTCGCTGAGGTGTTGTCAGTCGCATTCATTCAGATGAGATTGCTAGGCTGCACATCGAAGACTTGACATTGTGGACGACATATGGACACCTGGATAGTGAGCTGGAGCCCAATCGGCGTCCATCACCCTCCCAAACAAACACCCAAGACGTGAGTCTTACCCCCGTTGTCGAAACCCATATACTGAATACCCTCCAGGACGTCTTCTTCTTTTACAAAGCCCATATTCTCGCAGGGCAAGTCTGTCCTGACCTAGATCGATAACAATACTTTGCATGATTGACCAAGGGTGAGATCAGTAAGCGGACAGACGGGGACTATTCATCGGGTGTAAAAGGTATGCTGTCAGATTTTTATGTAATGTATCTTCCATCGTATTCTACTTCCATCTGTCAGCGATCACTATATAACCGTGATGTCCACTCCAGGTGTCCGAGGTGAGGTGAGAGCATGGTCGCGTGAGGTTGGCGAACCTTGACCGCGAACCGGACCTTGGTAGGATTTATAAACCATGAGCCATGACCTTCAAGGTGTAATTTGATTCCAACCCATCATTCACATTGATTCGTCATCGCGTCGACGACCTTTTGCATTCGGAATGATCCACTGGCAACAATGTCGTCTTTACTAGCACTGTATGCTCTGTACTACGTTTCACGATGGAGACATTGCTCAATAGTCAAGGTAAAAAGGGTTCAATGTGAGCGCACGAGTTATTAAATGGAGCGTTAAGCAGGATGGCTAGGAAGACACTGGCGAACAGATAGGCATTTGGGTATAAACGGACGCCTACAAATATGTCATGATTACCGAAGGGAATCCTGATTCGACACCATGAAAGATTGAGAACTTATAGAATCTTGGTCCGAGTCTACCGAAGCTGAAATGCGACTAAGCAACAAGAATGAATACGAGAAAATAATTCACTCACGGCCAACTTCCCAATCCTAACGTATGTACTACACTTCGTCGCCGGGATCGCAAGCGCCAAGGGAACGAAGATAGCATTCAATGGTGTAAAGCCTGCGTTCTACAGCAATGCGAAGGGGCATTTTTCCACGAGAATTGGCTTCGAAGGGATCACAGCCATAAGCGACCAGGAGTTCCAGAGTACTTTCCCCCTCATACCGGCCATGGAAGGATTCCAACACGACATGGAGTACGGAATCCCCAACTCCATTGCGCGCATGGACATCGGCGCCGTTCTCGACTAGGAAGTGAACCACTCGTGCTTTCCTCCAAATAACTTGCAGGTCCAATGTGAGAAGTATATCAGGTGGGAGAGGAACCCCGAGAGAAAGAAGATATCGTGCAACGGAGACATGACCCTGTTCGAGAGCGATATGGAGGGGTGTTTTCCCATAAGAATTGGCTTCGAGGGGATTGCAGCCATAATCGACCAGAAGTTTTGAAATCTCCAAAGCTTCGTCTTCATCCAAGGACTCCAATGCGGCATGCAACACAGAGTCTCCAGCCTCAGTGTGCACATGGACATCAGCTCCGTGCTCGACTAGGAGGTGAGCCATTCCTGGTGTCACCCGAATACCGCTTGGACCCAACGTGAGAAGTATATCAGGTGGAAGGGGAACACCAAGAGAAAGAAGATATCGTGCAACAGAGGTGTGACCCTGTTCGAGAGCAATGTGGAGGGATGTCTCTCCAGAAGAATTGACTTTAAGGGGATCACAGCCGTGACCGACCAGACGTTTTGCGAACTCCAAAGCTCTATCTTCCTGAGGAAAGCATTCCAATACGGCGTGCAACACTGAATCTCCAGCCTCAATGCAAGCATGGATATCAGCTCCATTCTCGAACAGGAAGCGGACCATTCTTGCTGTCATCCGCCGAATACCATATGGGTTTGACGCGAGAAGTATGTCAGGCGGGAGAGGAACACCAAGAGAAAGGATATATCGTGCAACAGAGATGTGATCCTGTTCGAGAGCAATGTAGAGGGATGTTTTTCCAGCAGAATTGGCTGCGAGAGGATTGCAGCCATAACCGACCAGAAGTTTTGCGATCTCCAAAGCTTCGTCTCCATGAAAGTACTCCAATGCAATATGGAACACAGAGGCTCCAGCTTCAGTGCGCACATGGACATCAGCTCCATGCTCGACTAGGAGGCGAACCATTCCTACTGTCATCCGAACACCGTATGAGTCCAATGCAGCGGGAAGTATATCAGGCGGGAGAGGAACACCAAGGGAAAGAAGATATCGTGCAACAGAGATGTGACCCCGTTCGACAGCGATGCGGAGGGATGTTTTTCCAGAAGAATTGGCTCCGAGAAGATTGCAGCCATTACCGACGAGAAGCTTTGCAATTTCCAAAGCTACATCTTCATGGAAGTGCTTCAATACAATGTGTAACACCGAATCTCTAGTCTTAGTGCATGCATGGACATCGGCTCCCTTCTCGATTAGGAAGCGAAACCCTTGTGCTTGCCTCGAGATGCTGTGTGGGTCCAGTGTGAGAAGTATATCAGGCGGGAGGGGAACACCAAGAGAAAGGAAGTATCGTGCAACCGAGATGTGACCCAGTTCGACAGCGACGCAGAAGGATGTCTTTCCAGAAGAATTTGCTTTGAGGGGATCACAGCCTTGACCGACGAGAAGCTTTGAAATATTCAAAGCTGTATCTTCCCGAGGAAAGCGTTTTAATACGATGTGTAATACTGAATCTCCAGCCTCAGTGCATGCATGGACATCGGCTCCATTCTCGACGAGAAAGTGAATCATCTTTGCTGTCCTCCAGATACCATGGAGGGCTGATGTGAGAAGTGCATCAGGCGGGATGGGAATACCAAGAGAATGAAGGTATCGTGCAACAGAGATGTGACCCTGTTTGACAGCGATGCAGAGGGGTGTTGTTCCGGAAGAATTGGCTTTGAGGGGATCCCAACCACAACCGACCAGGAATTTCACGATCTCCAAAGCATCTTCTTCACGATGATGCACCAGCGCATCGTGGAGAACCGGATCGAAATATCGCGGGACCGAGTCATGCCCTCGTTCGGGAACAACCTAACTGGGTCGTTTGCGATCATTTCACTCCCGAAAGAACCACGGCTCACCTGGATCATTCTCCGTACAATGGTGACGAGATCTTGCCCATGAATAGATTTGGAGGCGTGAATCAGGAAAGATTTACAGGAGTCCAAAGAGAATAGTTCCGGGTCATTGACGGCCTCCGCAAAATCGTCAGTTTGTAAAAGCATCCTCTTGATGGAAGACGGGACCACCCAATTTCTGTCCCTGAGTAAGTACATGAATATCTCTCGGGAAACGGTACTCCCTTCCGCTACAAAGAAGGTGACCATAGAATAATGACGGCAACGAACAGCAACCTCGATGGGCAAAGCCTGGGAGTAGCCGTCGATCTCCCAGCCTCTGCGGTTTAATTTTGCACCCCGCGACAGCAGCGTCCGAGCTTGTTCATGCTTGTTAAAACACGCAGCGTATACGAGTGGATTCGTGCCCTTCTTGGGACTGAAAGTAGAGCGAGGAAGATATGCACGCAGGAGTGGATCCGGAGCGAAGGCGACAAGAATATATAGTGTAAGGTCATGGATATGCCTTGGCCAACTTGGGAGCCAACTTGGGGGGAGGTAATGTGTATCCAGCAGATATCTATCCCACACCTGGGAATGCCGTTCGATGTCCTCCTCGAGTAGTTTTATGTCATACAGAACTGTCCCAATTCGTGATCCAAGGTATCGGAAATGGTTGAGAGCATTTCTGAGGACATACTGAAGAAGTGGATATGACTTGGGGCGAGTAGGGCTCCTGTGTTCAGCATAGTCGTTGGAGCTGTCAGATTCCCAGGAATGCCAGAGGCAAATGGAGATATAGCACATGCACGCTCGTGCTAGCTGTAAGTGTGCATCTTCCCGGCTGATGTGGTACTGTGGACTTTCGGTGCGAGTGAGCTCGCTCATGAGGTACTCCTACGAAGGAGTGTCCTCAGAAGATGCACATACAGCATCATTTCTTGGAGCTTACCTTCACACTAAAGTGGGACAGGATAATAATGGTTGTCTCTTCGCTGTAAGTCACCAGACTCCCGCATGCATCCAACAAAGCTTCCCTGTGCATTGGTCCCATGCTTAAGTCTAATGTTCGCTTCTCGACATCAATTGAGAGTCCCTCCATGAGCTCGTTTATACGCAAAAGTCGTGGCGCCGCGACAAGCCAAACTAGAGCCCGTAGAGCAAGCTGCCCCTCTCGAGATTTGGTGTCAATCGCGAGGAGAATTCTCTTATACGTTTCATCAAGCCCTTCAGGGAGGTTATCGAGGGCTGCTTGAACCTCTTTCAGAGTTACGCATCGGTTGAGCGTGTCGATTGAGCACTGAATCCATCGAAACCTTAGAGATGCGTGCGATCAACTTTTGCGCCAGTTTAGGACAATATCCCTTACATTCCATCCGCTTGATGACACAAGACAGAGCGGATCTGTGTCTTTATCTCAGCCCCAAGGAATCTCAATCTTCGGCGAGCGTCGAGTTCTCGGGTGACATGTAGTGCAATGTCCGCCGACAAATTTTTTTCCATGTTATCCATCGAGATGAATGGAATGTTGGGGAGACCGTCCTTGATGACCTGGAGTGACCGGCTGGTCATAAAAAGTTGTACGTGTTCCTTGAGCACATTAAGACCCTCGAGGAGTGTCTCAACGTCTTTGCATTCGTCGAGGGCATCCACGACGACCAGAGGCTTCTTGATAAGTAACTCCACAGTGCGAGATGCGAATTTAGCGAGTTCCTTGGGGTTGTTCCGTGTGGCGCCTCCCCTTTCTTTCGCATCGACAAGGTCATCAATTAAGCTTCCGGAATCAACAGCACTCCCCCGAAGTGGATGCAGCAACTGGGAGAGTATAGAACGCAACACTTCTGGAGCGCTTGTAGAACGCTCGTTTCGAAAATCGCAATAGAAAAAAGCAAGGATTTTTCCCTCCCGTCGAATCTTCTCGAGTGAGTCGATGACAGACGACCTACGGATAGATTAGTATCATTGAAATACAAGAAGCGCTAACATACGCCAACACGGATTTACCGGCCCCGGCTGCGACAGTGACGATGTCAGTAGAGAACAATTCACAGAACTGCAGAGGTCCTACGTTTCCCACGCAGCCTTAGGCACGAAATCTCGCCATCCCTCCACTTCTTGTACTGGGCTGTGTCAAACAGCCATTTGCATGTATCTGGTTGGCGAAGCAACAAGGTAATGTCCTGCTTCTCAGCGCAGTTCAATCCGTCGAGCCATCCCAAGATACTTTCGAGGTTCTGCGCTAGGGAAACGTCTCAATGATTGGGCTAACCATGGGCGAGTGAAGTTCAACAAAGGTGGATCACCATTTTTTTCCTTCGACTGCATATCATCTACCCTCTCGCGTTGTTCCTGTGTACCTGCGTCTCTGTGCTGGTGATTAGTTGTGTCTGGCATGGCAGTACTGAACATTGATTAGAGGATACTGTCCATCATGGTATCATAACACTCACTCAGTGCTCGCAAGAACAGCAATCGGTGACCCTTGGGCGAAAATATCAATATCCGATCCCTTCGAAATGTACTCTCGAGATTGCGATACATCCTTCTGCTGTCGAACACCCCCTTCGTTGTTCCTGAGTGATATCGTCATGCACACTGAGGTGACCCAGGTGTTGATGAAACCCACCAGGTCTCTGACGTAAACAAGAAATGAAAATAATCTTTGCGTGAACCCAAGAGATCAACTGCCTCCTTGATCCTGTCTTGCGTAGACGGTGTACCTCGTCCTCTTACAAAGATGTTCATCCACGAGGACATATCTTTCCGGAGGATGTTCTCCATGCTGCTCAATGTGTCCAAGCACACTCGTGGTTCATCGCTGCTGAACCAATCCTGTAGCCTGATGTCGAATGCAGGGTTGTCTGGAAGAGACGATCGGGCCAGAATACCTGCGAGTGTATCGCAAGCAAGAGATATTCGTCGCATATCAGCTTCGAGCTGGAAATGGGAGCGTGCAACGCCAGGCAATCCCTTGTGCTCGGCGTACTCATCGGCAACGATGGCGACCTTGCGGGAGGCAGATGAGATTTCGAGAAAGATCTTGCGAGAGCGCTCCATGACGAGGTGATGGTCAATAGGATATGGTGAGCACTTGAAGTTGCTGAGCGTTTAGCCCCTTCCAGGATTCCAATAACTGTGTCACGTATGTAGCGGTTTGGTTGCTGTGTGGTTGCTACGGTGTAAAGGTGCCGTATGATCAGAACAAGTCATGATCACTGTCTTCCGATCTCGAAGTTTTAATTTTAGGTCTAGTTATGGGAGACTAAAGGTGCCGTGGCGCTGAGCAGAAATGCTCTCCAGACCAAACGCGGACGCTTGATAAATGACAATTGCGTCAGAGCTAGTATTAGGCTCCAGTGCTGGGTGACCACTGATGATCATCATCAACGTCAACGAATAGCATTAATGCCACATATATTCGTACCCACCACCTGTGCTACCATATTCCAGTCGATCTTTAGCCTTCAGTCTGGAATCGGAAAGTGCAAAGAGTCGCTATCATCGAGGCGCACCGAGTTGGATCGGGGGATCGTAGTGGCCATGCACCATCTGCAGCACCACTTGAGCTTCAGGTCTGTCTAGGCTGACACGGTTCCGCTGTTATCACGTATGTTCAAGTACTGGTTGCAGCAGGTGTTTCTCGGCGTACTAGAGTTGTCAAAACTCAAGCTCAAATATGCCCCATTGACCGTGCCCTGAGACCGGAAGTGGGATGGATTGGGATTGGACCGGGACCGGGTTTGTGGCAATAGCCAGTTCTTGTCAGTCATTCTCATAAGTTTGAGAGATACCGATGGAATTGGAACTACGGGTGACTGGGCAAGATTGTTGGTCCAAGGCGGTACATAAAGCGAGTGGCACTGACAGCTTGGGGGTCCATGTTCCGTACGATCTCCAGGTTGACCTGCGGCCTCGGAGTACAACCACGACGTCGACGCGAGAATGTTCC
>JBBPQP010001025.1:0-14001 GCA_038092555.1 Boletus subgraveolens | reverse complement strand
GACCACCTTACCTAATTGGGATATACCTGCCCTAAAGCCCTTACGGCCGGGGTATATAAGTTCAAGCTCCTCTCGAACCCCTCTTTCTCTCTAACCTTGATATGACACCTAAAGTGTACACCTTACGGTTACTCTTGTGGTATTCATCATCCGTTCCCTGCAACACTCCCTTGCTTGACCTCCTCCTCGCCCTCCCCTCTTTCCTCCTTCATTGAAGGACTCCGTCGCCGATACCTTAGAGTCCACCCTCTAAGGTCCTCAAGAGAGCTTCCGTAGCTCTACCAATGGCTCGCCGCCATTGGCTTGTCTCCAGGTTCTCCACTCCAGCTAGGAGAGCCCGTCCTGCTCGACGTCGACCTCGCTACCCAACGTCCTCACCTTTGTCCAGGTCTCTCGACCTTCTACGCCTAGGACTCTTGGTTGTCGTCTCACTAGGAATACTTTTCCTAGTCGCCCTCGTAGTTCGTCACCAGGCTCTTGTGAAGCCTGAAGGAATCCTCGCATTAGGACCAACAAGAGTTAGGCTCAAGGCGGTTATACACTTCGTGTCTACTTGTATGCCTACCGGGTGGTAGTCGTAACACATCATAGTTTCCAGGGTCCTTGAATATCTTGGACATCTTTGGGTCTGTGGTGTGTCCTGAACCACTTGCTTGTGTGCCTGGTGTCACTTGTGACAGGGTGAAGATTTGTGACTTGACTTGGTCCAAGTTGTCTTGTAGTTCTTTGTTTAGGAGAGCCATTGCTTGGATCATATTCTCTTGGTTTTCCATAAAGAGCCTAAGCTTTGCTGCTATATCTGCCCAAGTGTCTTGGCCAGTGGCTGCCTAAGAAAGAGCCTCTGCCAAAGATTCTGGAAGGGAGGTTTGATTCAACATGGTATATATGGAAATTTTTTAATACTCTTCTTCTACAGATAGTGGTTTGGCTTCTGTAAGCTGTAATGAGGTCTGAGCTCCTTTGTAGAAAAGTGTGGGGCCAATGATAGCAGCTCTTCTCCTTGAGATCTTCTGATCTCTCTATATCTCAGCTTCTTTGCCATCCTTTTTGTTGGAGCTATCTCTGGCATCTCTTTTCTCTTGTGCTTTGGTACTCTCTCTAGTACCAGAACTAATCCTTTTGTGAATAAATGGCATCTGGTCTTGTGGAGATCCAGAGTTGGTGATTTGAGGGGAGGTGTGTCATAGAGCTGGTGGAGTGGTGCTAATTCTGGGCCTTCTGGGGTCCCATAATAATCATTGGGGTCATATGGGGGTGGCGAGAGGCTCTGTAAAACAGACTCTTGGCTGATCCGTGCACTGAAGCAATCTTTGTTGTACCCTAGGGTTAATGCCCTGGCAATCACTTGAGGTAGGGGTGCTGGATACAATGGCTCTTCACTGATGTCCCTGATCTGGCAGAACCACTCCAGCTCTGGTTGTTCCTGTAAAGCTTAAAAGAGCTCTTTGAAGGGTGACTCTCCACATGCTAAGTCCCATGACTCTGTGTCAATGGCTACTCTCTGCTGTTCTACTAATTCCCACCTGGGCTCTGTAGGTACTGGTCCAGCTGGTCCTACACTAGCAATGTAGAGGTGATTAATGTGATACAACCTCAGTCTATCTGGGTGAAGGAATGAACGCAGTGACCTATGAAAGTTGATAGGCACTAAGCCTGCTGTGAGCTTGTCTGTATAAGGAGAGAAACTAGATGTCCACGAACTTGCTAGGATGTGCAATGGGGTGAAGGGTGAAGCATAAAAGTAGAGTCTAGTCTAGTGAAATGATCCAAAGCACTAATGCTTCAGCAACACCAAACTACTAGGAATATGAAAGAAAGAAAGAAGTGAGCCCTAAGGTCTCCTGAGTCCTGCTTTGAATGAGATATTCAAAGAGACTAGACTGGGGATTCCAGCTGTAGTCCTCTGGGTTTATATATTCATATGTATGTTTGTACATGTGGTGTTTAAATCTATGATATAGGGCATAGGGTAACAGTAATTAAATATGTGAGGCATAGGCATGCTAGAATGGAAGGAGCAGTAATGAATAACATGAGTTGATGGTGAGAATGGAATGGAAGCATGATGGAGATGAATGTGAGAAATAATATGTCCATATTGGGATTGGATCTCAGATCTGATTGGGAAGAGTAAAAGAATCAAAGTGCATCTGTTGTTGCAGAGTCCATAAGGCTCTAAAGAAAGTAAAAGTGTAACTCGATGAGCACACATGACTATCACATGATCTGATAAAATAAAGATAAAGAATAAGAGATTATGACCATAACATCAGAAATATCCAGAGGGGCCTGAAACTGGCTTATAAAGGCCATGGTCATGCTCACAATCCAAATGCTATGGATGTTGATAAGATCACCATCAGTGCTGGTGAGTGTTTCATGTGCATTTGAGAGCACCTATGCTTTATTTGCAGGAAAAAACAATGTTCTACATGAAATCATATGAGTTATAAGAAGAATGGAGTGCCAACTATTGCCAAAACAAGAGTAGTGGAGACCCAACCCACCATTGGAAGACCATCCTTTGCCACCCTGGACCCACTGGATGAATTCATCAAAGACCTTTTATGTAGGCAAAGTAGGGATGAGATTTTGAGGACACTGAAGTCCTTATTCAATCCTTCTTTCAATGAAGAAGGAGTCCCATTGGAGGGACAGGAAGCTGCTATGTGGGATGATGAACATGTCCATATCCTTGAGACCCAAGGGGGACCCACAGCCATATCTAGAGGAACGACACCTGGTGATACAAGAAGGGCACCAGAGGATGCCAAGAACTCCCAAGCACTGGCATATTTTTAGGAGAAAGGGCTGAATTGACATCAATACCTTCTGTCACAATAGCTCCTGTATTTATTTCCAGATTGGGATTGAATTCTATTTGTATTCCCCTCTCAATCTGGAAGCAGGATGGCAAAATTGTTGAAGCACATGCACTATTGGATTTGGAAGCAACAGGCTGCTTCATCAATTGGAAAGCAGTCAGGCATCTGGGCCTACCAATTGTTACAGTTTTGGTGCACCCCCGGTCTTTTTCTCTTCCCACAACCTTGTGCCCATCATGTGACTGCTCCTGTCACTGGACCACCCACCCCTGGCACATTCTAGCACTCGTTTACGACCAATGCGATGCATCCTGCAACAGCTCAGCATTACTCTTCTGCATTGCCCCCCCCAGTGTCTCTCAACACAGCCACCCTCCTGTGTCCCGATCCTGGATCTTCCCTGGATCCTTCCTGGAATATCCCCCTCAGGATCTTTCCATTACACCACCCTCCTCAGTGTCTCTCCGCACAGCTCCCCCTCTGTGCCCCACTCACAGCCCTCCTGCTATACCCCCGGACCATCTCTGGATAGCCCTCTGCACAGCCATCCTCCTGTGCTCTCCTCAGCGATCATCATCTCAGTTGAGGCCAGATCTCACCTTGACATTGCCACCCCACCTTGTGTTGCACTCCACCTTTGTTCACTTTTGTGATCACTCATGTGCCATCACAACATGTTGCGCCATGATAATTCCCACGATGTGTCCCTTTGCTCGTGAACTTCCCATGGCAGATCCCTCCTGCCATTTCTGTCTTTATTCTTACTATATAGACACTGGATTTCTCTTTATGGATTGGCTCTTACCACATTTAGGTTAGACTGCACATGAACCATCTTACCCAGATAGGATATACCTGCCCTAAAGCCCTTATGGCTGGGGTATATAAGTTGGAGCTCCTCTCCAACGCCTCTCTCTCTCTAACGTTGATCTGACACCTAAAGTGTTATGATTGAGGAGACCCCCAATCAATTTCCTCTTTTGACTCCTCCTCATTGTCTACCGACTCCAATCCCTTCATTGGTTACACCACCATCCCACCTTGACCACTCCAGCACTTCCTTTTTCTCCTCCCTCTTCTCCTCCCTCTGGGACTACCAGATGCCTGCCTCCACCTGGGCTGACCTCTTAGACAAGTGCCACTTTGAGGGATGAGGCTTCCCTCACTGCCTCCAGGCACTTCCACCACTGCCTCCAGATACTCTCTTTCCCTCATCACCTCTCAGTGTTACAGTTTTGGCACACCACCAGTCTTTTTTTTCCTCCCACAACCTCGTGCCCATCTTGTGACCGCTCCTGTCACTGGACCACCTGCCTCTCATGCATTCTGCACTTGTTTACACTTGATGCGACGTGTCTTGCAACGACCCAGCATCGCCCCTTCACACTGCCCTTCCTCCAGTGCCTCTCAACACAGCCGCCCTCCTGTATTCCCAATCCTGGATCTCTCCTGGATCTTCCCTGGAATATCCCCTCTGAATCTTCCCACCCTCTGACTACTTTAGGGCCACTGTGATGTCCTCCCGACCCTTAGCTCCCCACAGCTCCACCATACCTCGGTCCTTGGACTGCCCTTCACATTGCCTCTTCAGTGCCCCTTTGCACAGCTGTCCTCCTGTGCTCCTCGGCAATCCCCATCTCAGTTGAGGCCAGATCTCCCTCAACATCACCACCACCTCATGCTGCGCTCCGACCTCCATTCATCCTTGTGACCACTCATGTGCCATCACAACATGTCGCACCACGATGATTCCCATAACACATCCCTTCACTCATGAACTTCCCATGGCAGACCCCTCCTGCCATTTTGGGCGATAACCTTGCCACACTGACTTCAAGTTTCCTTTTACGGATATGGACTCTTACCATATTAGGTTAGACTGCACATGGACCACCATTACCAGATTGGGATATACCTGCCCTAAAGCCCTTATGGCCAGGGTATATAAGTTTGAGCTCCTCTCAAACACCTCTCTCTCTCTAACCTTGATCTGACACCTAAAGTGTACACCTTACGGTTACTCTTGTGGTATACATCATCCATTCCCTGCGACCCTCCCCTTGCTTGATCTCTACCTTGCCCTCCTCTCTTTCCTCTTTCATTGAAGGACTCCGCCAGCTAGTCAAAACCTCTGACCACCCTGTGGTCATCAGTCACTCTCTCTCGGTTGACTCCCCTGTTGTCAACCAGCATCAGGAGGACCCCCTCCTATCCTTTCCCTAACATCTCATCAACATTGGCTCATCTCTAGGTTTTCCACCCCTGTACAGAGAACCAAACCTTTATGCTGTCAACCTCACTATCCAAGACTCTCCCCTAGGTTGAGGTCATCTGACCTCATATATCTTGGACTCTCAGTTGTCGTCAGCCTCAGGACTCCTCTTAGTATCCCTCGTTGCTCATCGCCAGGCATTCCGACAAGCCTGAAGGTATCTTACGTGTTAGGACCCAACAAGAGTAGGCTCAAGGTGGCTCTACACTTCGTGTCTACTTGTATGACTACCCCTGGTTATAGTCGTAACACTTGGCTTTCCCCTTTCTCTCTCTTTGACTCTTACTTACGTCTTTCTGACTCATGCTGACACTGCCTCCTACATAGCTTCTCTTATAGCTATGTGTTCCCCTTTATATCCTGACCGTTTACCTCATGTGCTACGCAATGCAATGTGTCTCCTTCCTTATTTATCTTTAGGGCTCCGATACCTGCCCTAATGTACTTAGTATATATATTGGAGCACCACCTGTACCCTTCTTTCTCCTTAACCTTGATATACACTTCTTCATGTTATCAAACTCGTTCCTTGAGATCCCCTCCCTCATGCCTCATCTCACCACAACTTCATCCTCCCCTCTACCAACTCTGGGCCAGTCCCAGTACTGCTAGCTTGTGCTAGGCCGTTCACTCTTAACTCCATACAGAGGTGACCAAGTGTAGGAATGAGACACAGTTCTTCATGAACGTGTACCATTGTTACTGGTCATAATATAAAGTGTACACCTTATGGTTACTCTTGTGATATTCATCATCCACTCCCTGCAACTTCTCCCCTTGCTTGATCTCTACTCCACCCTCCCCTCTTTTCTCTTTTGTTGAAAGACTCCGTTGTTGTCACTCTAGATCTCTCTAGAGTTGTTCAGCACTCCCTGGTGCTACCCCAGGAAGTCTTCCTTCCTATCATACCCTCACCATGTCTTGTTGATGTTGGCTCATCTCTAGGTTCTCCACTCTGGTCCAGAGAACTAAATCTCTTCACTGACAACTTCACTATCCAAGACTCTCACCTAGGTCAAGATCATCTGACCTTATTCATCTTGGACTTTTGGTCATTGCCTACCTTGGGATACTCTTCCTAATATCCCTCGTCATTTGTCTCCAGGCATTCCGACAAGCCTGAAGGTATCCTATGTGTTAGGACTCAACAAGGGTTAGGCTTAAGGTGGCCTACACTTTGTGTCTACTTGTACGACTATCCCTGGTCAAAGTCATAACACCAATAGCCAGACTACACCAGCCTATCAAGGCCTGGAACATGGATGGTACCAAGAACTGGTTGGATATCATCAAGTTCAAGACTATGGTCATCTTGAACTATGGAGAAATAAAGGAACAGTGGGACCTTTATATCCTGAGTTGCAGCAAGGATGACATCATCCTCAGAATCCCTTGGTTCCAATTGATTAATCCAGATGTTCACTGGACAGAGGGGCATGTAATGATCATGCCATTCCAATATTGAGACACTGTGGGTGCCAACCCCAAGGTCTTGAAACAGAGGTACCTTATGAGGTACCTGGGCAGTGACAATGAAGAACAGATACAGCAAGAACTTCAAGAAGGGTTCAGGAAATGGACACTGATCCAACATGCTAGGTTCTTCCATGCCCACAGAGATATACCAGAGTTCATATTAAAATAAACTATGCTATCCATGACAGTAGCACAACAACAAGACAAAGTGACCACCATTGTCCCCAAGGCCTTCTGAGACTACAAGAATGTCTTTAACAAGAAAGACATGAAACTTCCTCTCTCTTGAACCTACAACCATGCCATAGAGCTGAAAGACTCTTTTGTACCACTGTGTGCCAAGGCCTACCTGTTGAACCCTGTGGAAACACAGGCATGCAAGGAGTTTGTCAAAAAACATCTAAAGTCTGGGAAAAAATCATCCTGTCAAAGTCCCCCCAAGCCTCCCCCTTCTTCTTCATCCAGAAGAAAGATGGGAAACTTCACCCCTGTTACAGTTGTAATCTCTTATTCTTTTTCTTTATCTTATTGGATCACATGATAGTCACATGTGCTCACTGAGATACAACTTCACTTTCTTTAGAGCCTTATGGACTCTGCAACAATGGATGCACTTTGTTGCTTTTTACTCTTCCCGATCAGATCTGAGATCCAATCCCAATATGGACATATTATTTCTCACATTCATCTCCATCATGCTTCCATTCCATTCTCACCATCAATTCATGTTATTCATTACTGCTCCTTCCATTCTAGCATGCCTATGCCTCACATATTTAATTACTGTTACCCTATGCCCTATATCATAGATGTAGACACCACATGTACAAACATACATATGAATATATAAACCCAGAGGACTACAGCTGGAATCCCCAGTCTAGTCTCTTTGGATACCTCATTCAAAGCAGAACTCAAGAGACCTTAGGGCTCACTTCTTCCTTTCTTTCATATTCCTAGTAGTTTGGTGTTGCCTGAAGCATTAGTGCTTTCAATCATTTCAACCCCTGCCAGGACTACTGGTACCTTAATGAACACACAATCAAGAACTCATATCCCCTCCCCCTCATTTCTGACTTGGTAGACAAACTCAAGAGCTCCACCATGTTTACCAAGTTTGATGTCCACTGGGGATACAACAATATCCTGATCAAACCTGAAGACTGGTGGAAGACAGCATTCCTTACCCCCATGGGACTTTTCAAACCTCCAGTCATGTTTTTTGGAATGTGCAGCTCCCCTGCCACATTTCAGGCATTCATGAACAATATTTTTGGAGATTATATAGCAGAAGGATGGCTTATCATCTACATGGATGACATCCTCATCCACTTGGTGGATGCAAAACTGCATGAGGAACATACTCAGAAGGTGCTACAACACTTTCAAGAACATGAAATGTTCCTCAAACTGGAGAAGTGCACTTTTGCCACACCTGAGGTGGAATATCTAGGAATGGTTGTCAGCAAGGATGGAGCAAAAATGGACCCTGCCAAGCTTAAAGTGATTGATGAATGGAAGACTCCTATGGACATGAAGGACATACAATCCTTCCTGGGATTCTGTAATTTCTACCACAGATTCATCCCCTCCTTTGTGTTACAACTACAATTGGGGGTAGTCATACAAGTGGACATGAAGTGTAGTCTGCCTTGAGTCTAACTCTTGTTGTGTCCCAACTTGTGGGATACCTTCAGGCTTAATGGAATGCCTGGTGATGGGCAACAAGAGATACTAGGGAGGAAACCCCTAGGATCACAACGATGAGTAGCCCAAGTAAAACAAGGTCAAATGACCTTGACCTAGGTGAAGACGTTGGGTAGCAAGGGCAATGGTGAGGAGATCTAGTTTTTGGGGAGAATAACCTAGGGATAGACCAGCATTGGTGAGATGTTGGGGCAAGGGCAGGAAGGGGACTTCTTGGATGAGGTACAATGACGATGAAGTCATTGGGGACAAGTCAACAACAAGAGTATTGACAAAGGAGCTTTGGGCTATTGGTGGTCCAAAGGGTTGATGGCAATGGAGTCCTTCAAAGAAGGAGGAAGGAGGGAAGGGCAAGGTAGAGATCAAGCAAGAGGGGATTGCAGGGAACAGATGATGAATACCACAAGAGTAACTGTAAGGTGTACACTTTAGGTGTTAGATCAAGGTTAGAGAAAGAGAGGTGTTAGAGCAGAACTCTAGCTTATATATCCCGGCCATAAGGGCTTTAGGGCAGGTATATCCTGACTGGGTAAGGTGGTCCATGCACAGTCTAGCCCTAATATAGTAAGAGTCCATATCTGTAAATGGAAACCTGGCATCTGTGTAGTGAGGATAAAGACAGGAATGGCAGGTGGGCACTGTCATGGGAAGGTCACAAGTGTAGGGACATGTCATGGGAGTCATCATGGTGTGACATGTGTGATGGCATGTGAGTGATCATGGGGGAGAACAGAGGTTGGGGTGCAACATGAGGTGGGTGATGATATCAGAGTGAGATCTGGTCTCAACTGAGATGGGGGGTTGTCAAGAGCACAGGATGGTGGCTGTGCAAAGAGAACAAGAGAGGCAGTTCAGTGGAAAAATACAGGAGGGATATCCAGGGAGGATCCTGGGAAGATCCAGGATTGGGGAGCACAGGAGGGTGGCTGTGTGAAGAAGTATCAAAAGGGCAGTACAGGAGGGTGATGCTGTGGCTGTTGCAAGATGCATCACATTGAGTGTAAATGAGTGCTGGAATGTGTCTGGGGCAAGTGGTCCAGTGACAGGAGTGGTCATATGATGGGCACAAGGTCATGGGAGAGGAAAAAGACTGGGTGTGCACCAAAACTGTAACACTCTGCCATTGCACATCCCCTCATCGCCCTTACATACCTTGAAGACCCAGCCTTGGCACTGGAACACTCCACAGGAAACTGTATTCTGAGCACTTCAACAGGCCTTCACCTCAAAGCCAATCCTTGCCTTCCCTGACCCCTCCAAACTGTTCACTGTTATGACTGATGCCTCTCTCACAATATCAGGTGATGTCTTGATGCAATCCAATTCCAACAGCAATCTGCACCCTTGTGGGTATATCTTCTGAATATTCTCACCAGCAGAACATAACTATGACATCTTTGACCATGAGCTGCTCACCATCATATATGTTTTGGAGGAATGATGCCAGTACTTACTGGGCTCCTCCCACCCTGTGGTAATCCAGATGGATCACAAGAACTTGACATATGTACTTCAAAGAGCCACAGAAACTGTCTTGCTGACAGACACACTGGCTGCTCTTTTTGCAGGACTTCAACCTGTCCTACATTGCTCTACCCGGGTTGAAGATGGCCCCAGCAGATGCCCTGTCCAGGAAGGACACTATTGACACTTCTGGTGACAATGTGGATGTCCAGATGCTGCCCAACAATGCCTTCGACCACCAGGTCTGTGCCATTGATTTGGCACTGTGACAAGATATGGTTCTCCTTCATCTCTGATCTTCTCATGTTAGATGTGCTCAACTGTATGGTGTTACGACTACCACCTGGTAGGCGTACAAGTAGACATGAAGCGTATAACCGCCTTGAGCCTAACTCTTGTTGGTCCTAACGGCGAGGATTCCTTCAGGCTTAACGCGAGCCTGGTGACGAACTACGAGGGCGACTAGGAAAAGTATTCCTAGTGAGATGACGAACAAGAGTCCTGGGCGTAGAAGGTCGAGAGACCTGGACAAAGGTGAGGACGTTGGGTAGCGAGGTCGACGTCGAGCAGGACGGGCTCCCTAGTTGGAGTGGAGAATCTGGAGACAAGCCAACGGCGGCGAGCCGTTGGTAGAGCTATGGAAGCTCTCTTGAGGACCTTAGATGGTGGAGTCTAAGGTATCGGCGACGGAGTCCTTCAATGAAGGAAGAAAGAGGGGAGGGCGAGGAGGAGGTCAAGCAAGGGAGTGTTGCAGGGAATGGATGATGAATACCACAAGAGTAACCGTAAGGTGTACACTTTAGGTGTCAGATCAAGGTTAGAGAGAAAGAGGGGTTCGAGAGGAGCTTGAACTTATATACCCCGGCCGTAAGGGCTTTAGGGCAGGTATATCCCAATTAGGTAAGGTGGTCTGTGCGCAGTCTAGCCTGATATAGTAAGAGTCCGTATCCCCAAAAGGAAACCCGGGAGCATTGTGGCAAGGTTATCGCCCGATTAGGCAGGAGGGGTCCTGCGTGGGAAGTTCATGAGCAAAAGGACACGTCGTGGGAATAAGCGTGGCGCAACGTGTTGTGATGGCACGTGAGTGATCACATGAGTGAAGTGAGCTGGGGTGCAACACGAGGTGGTGGTGATGTGAGGAGAGATCTGGCCTCAACTGAGATGGGGATTGCCGAGGTAGCACAGGAGGTCGGCTGTGCGAGGGCACTGCAGGGCAGTGTAGGACGGGCACTGGAAGGCAGTGCAGGAGATCTGAGGGTGTAGGAGCGGCCCTATCGGAGGAGAAAGTGGGAAGATCCAAGGGATATCCCAGGGAGGATCCAGGGAAGATCCGGGGAGGATCCAGGAAGATCTGGGATGGGACACAGGAGGGCGGCTGTGTTGGGAGGTGCGTACGAGGGGATGACGCGAGAGGAGGCACAGCCGAGCTGTTGCAAGACAGTCGTGTCGAGCGTAAACGAGCGCGAGGATGTGCCAGGGTGGGTGGTCCAGTGACGGGTGGTCACGTGTTGGTACACGGTCGAGGGTTGGAAGAAAAAGACCGGGGGGGTACCAAAACTGTAACATGATGGCTCCAAGGGGAAGAAATTCAAAGCATGGTGGACGAAGATCCAGGTGTGGCAAGATGTGAACAAACACATTTTGTATGGCATGCATGCCATTCATGCTGTGTTATCAAGGATGACCAGTGGAGAAGCAGGAGCATTCACAAGGGCACAACTGAACAAGATGGTCCAGTTGGGGATAAAATACCACATCTGGGACCAATTCAAGGAGATTGTAGAAAACCACTTCTGTTCCACCACAGAGAAGAACTGGAACAGGAAAGTGCTTATGCACATAAAGCAGTAACATGTTTCTGCAAAACACTGGCCAGCCAATGTGTTATTTCCTTGCCAATGACCAGCTAGCCCATGCTAGCTGATGTGGAATATGACTGTAAATAACAGAATGGCCACTAAATATATAGTCCATTGTTCGCTGGTGGACCCATAAGTGATCCAAGGGCAATAGTAAATAAATGAACAGGCCCAGACAGCACTGCACCAGATTTTATCCCTCCCCTCACCAACTGGCCAATCCCCATTGAGCCATACATTACTGGTTGGCCAATGAACTTTTGTCCCTTCCTCGCTGTGGTTCCTTCACTGACTGGCCCATCCCATCTGACCTGTGCATCACTGCTTGGCTGACGAAATTTTATCACCCTCTCGCCAACTGGCCGATCTGGTTGATTCATACGCCAACAAACATTTGTTCCTCCTTTGCATACTGGCCAGTCCCCACTGACCTATGCATCACTGCTTGGCCGATGAAATTTTATCACTCCCTTGCCGACTGGCCAATCTCCATTGATTCATATGCCAACCAACTTTGGTCCCTCCTTCACAGACTGGCCAATGCACACTGACCTATGCATCACTGCTTGGCTGACAACTTTTGTCTCTCCCTCACCAACTAACCACATTGACCTGTGCATCACCAGTCAGCCAACAAAATGTTGTCCCTTCTTCACTGACTGGCCAATCCCAACTGACCTGTGCATCACTGGTTGGCCAACAAACTTCTGTCCCTCCTTCACTGACTGCCCAATCCCCATTGGCCCATACATTACTGGTTGGCCCACGAAGCTTCGTTCCTTCCTTACTGACTGGCCCATCCCACTGACTTGTGGCCCACAAAACCCTGTCCCTTCTTGCCGGTTGGCTGATCCCAGCTGGTCAGCAGTTCCTGCCTCCCCGATTGGCTTATCCTTGCTCTACTCTAGTTACTTTAGCATAGATTACCCCTCACTGGCTCACTGGTGAGCCCATTGCTGCTATTTGCCATTCTACAATACTGGTTGAGACTTCCAAGCCTACCTGTTCATCCTATCTGCTATCATCTTGCTGGTTCATATTCCATTATCAATGTCATTCAGCAAATTATGTGAGTACTATATTCTTTCCACTTCATAACACTTATATGTATTATCCTCCATGCATGTTAAATGTCAGTGGTGATGTTGGTCATACAGCAGCATGTTATGCACATTCCTGAACCACACAGAATGTTGATTTGGGATACATTGTAGCTATAAAGCTACCAATGCAAGATACTGTTGGAACCTGAAAGAGGCTGATATGAGGGTGACTAAGACATGGGATGAGATGGCAACAATGACCGACTATACTGGGGGTTTATATATCTCCAGAGGCTAGGGTAGAGGGTCAGAGATGGCATACTAAAGTGGAATGCTATGCTGCATGATGACAAAGGATATAATGCGCCAACAATTGTTGTGCTTCCTGGCCATGAACCAGACAATAACCTGAGTAAGTAAGTAACTCAAGGAAGCACTATCAGCGACAGACAATTACCTTACTTCATTTGGCATTGTGCATACTGCATACATATCTTGTGTCAATAGCTTCAAATTTCATCCACAGACCTCAGCGAGAAAATATTTCCACATCTGTTCAGATTCCCTATATTGTTGGCAAGATAGCAACAAAATTCCAAATGTCATCCAAGGAAATTATAACCTTGAACCAAATATTTGGCAAGAATGAAGTTGTGAACCAGTTTCAGGATCTGAGATCCCAGCTGATGCTTACCTTGGCAACTCCACCACACATTGGTGGAAGAGATTCCAACCAATCCCCCCTCTTACCGGTGGGACCAAAAGGCCATCCGAGGATCTCATGGATAATGAACTCGGTGAAACAACAGCAGCAAAAGAGAACCATGAGGATGTCAAGGAGACTGCAGGTATGAGGCAGACAAAACAGCAAAAGATATCGACAGGTGAGAGAGTGCTGTTTTACAGTCTGGTAAGTCACACAAATGTTTGCTATCACTCATATACTAATGCAATGCAGTGATGTAAATCTTGTGAATCAAGAGGTCTCCTGTGTACCACTCACATGACCACCAACCACAAAAAATCCAAGCATTGTGGTCCTTGTGCCCATCACAAGATAAAGTGTAACATCATTCAGAACCTTCCAGGGATCATTGACAGTGACAGTGTAAGGACCGTAAAGTCCTTGGGTTCGTATCCTACCCTATCCGGACTGCTGGCAGCCCTATCCGCCTCAGGTCCATCAAGTCCGCTTATCCGGACAGCCTCAATCCGACTCGGACCACTCCATTTTCAATCCGGACCATCTGTTTTTAGTTATATTGAGGTACCATTTACTTAGCAACGAGTCCAGCATTTATTCCTTCTCTTTCAAACACTTCTATTTAGTGTTTTAATTAGTTTAGAAGAGTCTA
>JBBPQP010001024.1:0-14004 GCA_038092555.1 Boletus subgraveolens | reverse complement strand
CTTTCCATTTGGATTCATCGGCCGGATCTGTAAATGAACCATACTCCAATTGTCTTTTTCTTCTTCCTGACCGCGTACCACACGTGACCACCCTGTCACTGGACCATTCGCCCCGGCGCATCCTCACGCTTGCTTACGCTCGACACAACTGTCTTGCAACAGCTCGGCTCCGCCTCCTCCTGCACTATCTCCTTGTGCAGCACCCCCTGACACAGCTGCCCCTCCTGTGTCCCGATCCCGGATCTCCCCTGGATCCTCCCTGGAATATCCCATCGGGATCTTCCCTCTTCCGCACTGCCCTCCATCAGTGCCTCCAACACAGCCAACCACCTGTGTCTCCCGATCCTGGATCTCCCCCAGATCTTCCCACCCCCTTCCCTCCTTTAGGGCTATTCCTATGCCCTTCGGATCTCCCCAGCACTGCCCTACAGTGCCTCTATGCACAGCCGCCCTCCTGTGCTCTCCTTGGCGTCCCTGTCTCAGTTGAGGCCAGATCTCTCCTCAACATCGCCACTACCTCGTGTCATGCTCCAACCGCACTTCACTCTTGTGACCACTCATGTGCCATCAATACACAACACGCCACACTTATTCCCACGACGTGTCCTTCCGCTCATGAACTTCCCACGCAGGACCCCTCCTGCCTTTCTGGGCGATTACCTCACCATACTGGTTCCGGGTTTCCTTTTACGGATACGGACTCTTACCATATCAGGTTAGACTGTGCACGGACCACCATTACCTAATTGGGATATACCTGCCCTAAAGCCCTTACAGCCGGGGTATATAAGTTCAAGCTCCTCTCGAACCTCTCTTTCTCTCTAACCTTGATCTGACACCTAAAGTGTACACCTTACAGTTACTTTTGTGGTATTCATCATCCGTTCCCTGCAACATTCCCTTGCTTGACCACTACCTTGCCCTCCCCTCTTTCCTTCTTTGTCGAAGGACTCCGTTGACCACTCTAGAGCCTCTCTCTAGAGTCCCAGCCAGCAACTCGTTGTTGCTCTTCTCTACCAACGGCTCGTCGCCGTTGGCTCGTCTCCAGGTTCTCCACCCCAGTTAGGAGAACTCATCCAGTCCGACGTCGACCTCGCTACCCGTCGTCCTCACCGCGTCAAAGGTCCCGTGACCTTCTCCTAGTAGGACTCTCAGTCGTCGTCTGCCTTGGGATACTACTCCTAGTATCCCTTGTCATTCGTCTCCAGGGTCACAACAACCCTGAAGGAATCCTATGTCGTTAGGACCAACAAGAGTTAGGCTCAAGGCGGTTTTATGCTTTGTGTCTACTTGTACGCCTACCGGGTGGTAGTCATAACAGAAGGTGCAATTGTTGTTCTGAACAGGGGCTTGAGTGTTGATGGAGAACTCCTGCTTCACAGGGATGATGGGTATCGCTGAAGTGGCAGATTGCAGAATCATCTGAGGGGTGGGCGTACTAGTCGCTGTGAGGGTGGACCTAAAGGCAGAACCTGTTAATAGAAACTTAGCAGCTTCAACACAGTCAACGATTGGGTATGGGTCATCAGAGTGAAGATCCGATTTAACGATAGACAATCGGTGACAGATGCGTTCCTCTACATCCGGTGGAAATCCACTAAGGAAGAGCGCATCGCGCTCAGTTTCGGATAGCTTGCGCGTCGCGATAAGGAGCAAAGCAATCTTGATAAACTTGCGGCGATACTCTCTGAGTGTTACGGTTCTGGAGGAGACCCCTCACCAATTTCCTTCTATGTCTCCTCCTCCTCGCCTACTGACTCCAAACCCTTCGTCGGTCTCCCCACCTTCTCATCTCGACCATCCCGGTGCGTCCCTTTTCTCCTCCCTCTTCTCCGACTTAGGGGACTATGACATCCCTTCCTCCACATGGGCCGACCTGCTGGACGAGTCTCTATTTGAGGCTTAGACCATCGGACGGACATCTCCGGATACACCGCCTCTTCCCTGCCTTTGGGTTCTTCCTTTCTTCACTGCCTTCGGCAGTTTCCTTTCTTCTCTGACTCATTACCTATAACTTATGACTCGCTCAGACACTGCCTCCTCATAGCCTCTCTCGTGGCTATTCATATCCCCACTTTTATCCTGACCGTTTACCTCACGTGCTTCGTGACACGATGCGTCTCCTTCCATATATAGACTTCAGACTCCGATACCTGCCCTAGAGTCCTCAGTATATATATTAGGGCGCCGCCTGTATGCCTCTTCTTCCTTAACCTTAATCTACACTATTTCGTGTGGACTTCCGTTCCTCGAGATCCCCTCCCTCGTGCCTCGCCTCGCCGCTGCTTCATCCTCCACTCTTCCAACTCTGAGCCAGTCTCAGTACTGCTAGCTACTCGCTAGGCCGTTCATGCTTAACTCCTATCGGAGGTGCCCAAGCATAGGAACGAGGTCGCGACTTAACTCCTTATAGGAGAGGGCAAGTCGTTGCTACACGAACGTGTACCATTGTTACTGGTCATAACACCGAGGTCATCCTGGTTACACATGGGCTTGAGTCAATAGTCCTGGATGAAGTATTGCAAATCAGCACGACAGTAACGCTTATCACCTTCACATCCTGGGTATAGGTCCTTGACCGCTTTGGTGAAGTCAGCCCATACGGCTGGCTGGGCTGTGGCTTCTGGGAGTGTCTCCCATACCTCGGCTTCCTCTAGATCTGCGTAGTGAATCGCTGCCTTGATCTTCTCCTCTTGGTTCAACCCAGCGGAGTTTCCAATGAAATTGATATCTTCTAAGTAACACGGAAGCTGTGCTGGAGTCTTACCATCGAATTTTGGAGCATTTTGGGTTCCACGCAAGGGCATCTGAATAGGATTTGCCATTTGTCGTGGTGGTGCTGGTGCTGGTGCTGGTGCTGGTAGAGGCTTGGTGTTTGAAGAAGTGGGCGGTGGTGGATTTTCAAACCAAAAAGGTCCTGGACCGTTGGGTTGTATAGTGGGTAGAAGCGAAGGCATGGGCTGTGTGTGGGTTGAAAGTGAGAGCTCCTGCTGAATGGTTACGGAAGAAGGGTCCAATAAGGATGACAGGGAAGGGGTTGAAGGAGAGCCAGATGAAGGGTCAGAAGGTGTTGCCAAGGGAAGCGGAGTTAATGGAGACAAGAGTTGACGGAGGGAGGACGAATGGGAGTTCCTCCGACGAGGCAAGGAATAGAAGAATGCCCCTGGGATGGCAGGTGATGCGAGGTTGAAGTAATCTAAACCCTGTTCGTCTGGTGGCGTCAGGGGTGAGTCGTTACCTGGTAGGAATGGTGAGGTAATGTTGGAACTTTGAAATTGGAAATTCAAACTCAGACTCTGTAATGTGGCTAGGAACGGAGAACAAGGTTGCGATTCCTCCGGGCTTGGTGATGAGAGAGTTGGCGAAGTTCTGGAGTGTTGAGACAAGTTGCTTGAGACTGGTAGGAAAAAGCGCAAGTCTTCGGAGAGGTGAAGTTCTCGGAACTGGGTGAGTAGGTTTTCAGGTTCGGCGCGTTGAGCATTTGGCTGGAGGGTCCTTCTAGGTGGCTCAATTGAATCCCTCACAGTGGGCTCCAGTTGTAAAACTGCTATAAGGCCTCCTGGGAGGAAGTTCCTCCAGTCGGGTTAGTAGCAAAAGAAAGTATATAAGAAGGGGACAAATAGTTTGACCCTAAAGGGATTCAAAGAAGAGCGGCAACAAAGAGAAGGATAATGCTGCGGCTTACTAGACCCAATGTTAGAGATTCTGGATGTATTCTGGAAATAAATGTAGTATCGGATTGATCGGATTGGCGGTGGAGGTGTTCAGGGTGCGGTGTTGACAGTGTAAACGTGTTGAGAACTCAGAACAAGCACTTTTAGAAGAACAGCACTGAGGATCAGGAAAGATGGATTACGAGTCCTAAGTAAAGCACTTTATAGTCCAGAGTTACCCGGGCATAAGCGTTAATATAACTAAAAAGAGGATACATAAAAGAATAGAAGGTAAACACAAAAGTATACATTGTAGGGAGGAAAACACAAGCGCAGAACCAAGATATAATGCAGAAAGCAGGTAGGAAAGCTATAAAAGGGGTGTGGACTGTTTGAGATGAAGTCCGAAGTAAGTATCGAGATGAAGCGGAGATTCCAAATGTCAGAGGAGCACCGGACCGTAGTGAAAAGACTCCTGTGTGCGCTCAGGTAATGTAGGATCTCTACAGCGAAGCTTCTTGACACCTTCGTCCTCATCAATCCCACTGGCCTTGCTAGTTTCATCCTGTTCTAACAGTTGTGTGACCCCAATCACCTTGTCGACCTCACACCAAAGATCAATGCAGCATGCAATGGTATGCACCATGGATATAAATTCACCCTTAATGGGACCTGAGTCTTCGGAGGACCTATTATGTATCAGTATCAAGTTTCATCAATCATAAACTACCATACTTACTTTTTGGTCTTCGCTTCCTTTCCCTTCTTGTCTGATGAGTCACCCTTGTGATCCTTGCTGCTCTTCTTGTTGCTCTTCTTGTTACAATTCTTGCTCTTCCTGTCCTCTTTGTGAGTTTTCCTTGATTCATCACCAGAGGAAAGGACTTCCTCATCGGAGCTGAGGATGGTAGGCATGATGGCAGTAAGAGAGAAAGAACGTTGAATGAGAGAGCACCATATTGGAAGAGATTAGCTAATACTCTCAGCGTGGGATTGAATGAGATAGCGCCATATTGGGACTTACATATCTGTATCGTCTTGTTGACTGACCACTACAATCTGATCTGATTTGATAACGTGTGTCGTTTCTAACCACCATCATCAATACTCACCTTGGAGCAACTTAAGAGGTACATTGTTACCTTACTAGTTGTTGACCTTTGATTTGAACCACATTTGGCAGGTAATTTACTATACAGTGCATGTAGTATCACTCAGAGAACCCAATATACCACTTTAAAAGGCTCCTCACTACATCAAGATCATGTCTGAACATCACCTGCAATGTTCCCCTTCAACATGGACGATGAGTTGTCATGTTTTGGCTGTCTCAGGTTGTTTGAGACATGAAAATGCCTTCATGCTCATGAGGCGATATGCAAGGCCAAGAAACGACTCCAGCTAGACATTTTACAGTCTCAGAAACGTCTCTCGAAGAACAAATGAAAGCTTTGAAAGGCTGGATCACTTGTCCACTGTGGTTCACTGGTAAAAGCTGTCACACACTCACATGCATCCCACTTGCCTTCCCTGCAACCTGCTTTGCAGAGTTACAGCAGAGATTTTTTCGACAATGACGTTGGAATGGTATGTTCAGGGTTATTGTTGTTTTGTATGCTTCTCATAATTGTTCTTCCTTTTACAAGCCTCAGAGTGAACCCGGGCCATCAAACAATTCTCCAAAGCTCCCATCATTCCCCCTTCCTTCACAAGGCAGCTCGCCTATCCTTCACTCCCCCCCTCAGCTCTCCTCGCATACTGGATGACAGATTCATCTTCCGGCACGTTACAAGGACTATCTACCCTGTTCCACTGTTTCCGAAGCCCCATTCTCACTGCCATCTCACTCACCACCCCCCTTATGCTCTATCAGGTTCAAAACAATGCGAGACGAAATGGGGATGTTCAGGATACTGTTATGATATGTAATATTTTCAAAACTTTCACGAACCAACTCTTGTACAACACTTTACTTCACAATATTCGACACATTGCACATGACCATGGGAAAGGTCACCTGATCACAATGATGTCATAGCACATGTTATTAATTTCCACTCTTCTCTCACGATGCTATACTTCTTTTTCCCATCATCATCTTCTATTTCTCACAATCGTGTACTTTCATTTGACCATATATAGTCATTACTATTTACAGCACTTGGTCTGTGCATACTTCTCATCAGTATATATACCTGTACAACATATCGTAGCACTCCAGTCTAATCCACTTGTCATTTCTGTCCACCTGGTGTCTACGGTTCAGGACTGGAAGTATTGATTAAGGACCAAGACTATTACTTTTTCCATCTTGTCCCATCTTTGCCAGTTGGTGTACACTGTGTCGAAGTCCGGCTAGTGGTTGTTATTTGTAGCAACTCACAACACTTGGATTGGACTAAAAACACTACCTGGACTCTAGGATTAAAGAGGTTGCCCATGGGAGCTTTCCTATGTTTTCATTTTCTTTACGTCTGCACCTTTAGGACATGGGTCTTGACACCCAAGCTTTTGTCTTGTTAGATAGAAAATTCTCAGTCCCTCCTTTGAGGTGATACCAGCACAAGGGTCGTGCCTTGTTTGCGTAGAGCAACTAGGGAACCACTGTCGTCATACAGCCCTAGGCTGAGCTTATCCCAAATACTGGTAGTCCTCAAAGTGATTTGAGAGGTAGAACACATTACATTACCTCAATACTTTTATGTGTAGTTTTGTTCCTGGTCACTGCGGTCACCAGAGAACTTGTTATCAGAGTTCATGCAGGAAAAGATATTACTTGCGATCAAAGAAGCACTTTCTATGAAGTTTCATTTGCTGAGTCCCCAGAGTGTGGTTGGAAGATACTGCACAGTAAGGATCTCAAATTTTTTTTAGTTTTTACTAGCTGAAGAAAACAAGGATGTTGAACCAATTGGATATCAATGATTTGGTCTCACGGATTCAAGACCTCAATTTGGAATCCGAAAGGTTGTCAGTGATGAAGAAGATCTCTGATCCAGAGAAATGGGATGGAGATAGAACAAGGTTTAGATTGTGGTGGATCTGACTTCACCTCTGGGTTGTGGCCCAAAATTGGAAATCTGACAAGCTGAGAGCAGTAGCCATACTCTCATGCTTTGAGAAAAAGGCAGAAGGATTCGCCCAGATCACTCTGGAAAAATACCTTGATGCAGAAGAAGACACAGAACTAGATGAACACAAAGTTCCCACAGGATCTCTGCTAGGAGAAAAAGCATGGCCATCATGGTCAGATCTCCAAAAAGAAATCAAGGACTATTTCCAGATAGACATTCTGGCCCACAAGTCTCTAAAGAAGTTAGACCTTTTTTTACAATGATTCGAAGTCTTGAGGTGAGAAGCCGACATAGACGACAAATTTGCCAAGGAGCTACTGAAGAAGGCAGTAGACTTCAAAATTTACGAAAGGCAAAAGCTAAATGCTCCAGCCTTGACCTTTATGTTGGATGAACTCATCACCAAGTACAGAAATATAGGTCAAGCCTATGAGCAGATGGCAGTAGAAAGAGGCCCACCTCAAGCAGGACCTTCATCTTCTTCTTCATGACAATCTCCCTGCCCACAAGGGCAATATTATTATCCAATGCCACAAGGGGGCCAATACCCGCCACCGTCACACCCGCCTCAAGGACAACATCGTTTCATGCCTACAGGCAGTCAACTGGGCTGAGGAGTGCCCATGGAAATCGGAGCACAACAAGTGACTCCACAAAAGGAAACTTGTACCTGTTATGGGTGTTCTCAGGCAGGCCACATTTGGCCAGACTGTGCCAAGAACCCCAACTGCAGGCGCCAACCTCAGGTTCAGCAACAAGCAATTTGGAACTGGAACACTGGTTCCTACAAGTACCCACCCGAGCCAGCACACATGGCTCAACAATTTATTCCATCTCACCCTCTCCCCATTCCACCATCTCCCCCTTCCCAATGTCCCTCAACTTCTATCAACACGCAATCTGTGCATAACTTTATGTCTTCCGAAGCGGAGGCTTACTACAGAGATAAATTTGAAGTAGAAGCCAAACACCATGCCACGGAGGCTTTAAAAGGACAATGTTCATAGATGATGAGGGTCTCTGCGAACAAATAGACAATTTATCTTTCTCTCCCACTGCACTTAGTGCTGGCATTCATACTACTACTTTGGACACTATTAGTGAGAACAGTATAGTAGATTGCATGGAGGACGATTTCCCCATTTGTACTATTTCTTCCATTCTTCTTTCCAATAAAAATTTACATTCCGAAAGGGCGACTCCTTGGAGTGCAGTGCCGGAATTAAAAAGTAGCGTGCTTGATTCCCTTGTTTGGCAAGTCGAAAATTCTCCTATCTATAAATCCCTTAACGACTCTTCTATTATTGCCCAAAGATCTTCTACATTGCATTTTGGCAGTGAATTCTCTGTCAAAACCGTGTTGATGTGAAAACATGGTGACCAATGGCAGAAATCCTCTGTTCAGGCACTATTGGATTCGGGGGCATCTCACACTTTTATTGACAAATCTTATGTACTATAACATGGACTCAAACAGTATGCCATTGCTAACTCTATTGCAGTTATTAATGCAGATGGCTCTAATGGAGCTATCGGCAAAGTCACCCATATGGTTAAATTAATTATTGGCATTAACAACCATTTCGAGGTCATAGATGCTTACATCTCTTGACTAGGGTCTCATCGTCTAATTATTGGTTACAACTGGCTCTATTGCCACAATCCAGACATTGATTGGTTTTCTAAAACTATTTCCTTTCCTCGTTGTACGGAATACTGCCAAGTTATCGGTGGTGGACCCTACCCCCCTCTTCCTCATTTATGTAGCGAAAAACCCTCCATCCACATTATCAAAGAAGAGTTAAAAGAAAAGGTGCCAGAAGCTTACCACGACTTCTTAAACGTGTTTTCGGAAAAGGAATCTGAACATATGCCTGAATGAAAACCTTGGGACCATGCCATAGATCTCAAGGATAATTTCGTTCCCAAGAAAGGCTGTGTAATTCCTCTTTCCGATATAGAAATGGACGAAGTACGCATGTTCATGGAAAAAGAACTCAAAAAGGGATATATTCGACCATCTAAATCCCCACAAACTGCACTTGTATTCTTTATTCCCAAAAAGGATGGAAAGAAAAGAGTCGTTATGGACTACAGATATTTAAATGAAGGCACCATCAAAAACACATATCCATTGCCTCTCATTCCCACACTCATTGATCAGCTCAAAGGTGCTGATATGTTCACCTGCCTTGATCTCCGTTGGGGTTACAACAACATGAGAATCAAAGAAGGTGATGAATGGAAAGGGGCATTTGTTACCCCCATTGGTGCTTACGAACCTACTGTTATGTATTTTGGTATGATGAACTCTCCACCTACTTTCCAAACCATGATGAACGATATATTTAACGACATGTACACTGTCTTGGTTATTTACATTGACAACTGTATGTTATTTACAAAAGGACGAACAAAGGCTGAACACGAGGAGATTGTAAAGGAAGTTCTTTGCCGCTTGCAGGAGAACAACCTTTACATGAAACCAGAAAAGTGTCAGTTCTCAAAGGACAAAGTGGACTTTTTGGGTATGGTAGTATCTAAAGAGGGAGTCAAGATGCAGGAAAAGAAGGTGTCAGGAGTTATGGACTGGCCTATTCCCACTCGACTCAAAGGACTACAAGGTTTCCTTGGACTATGCAACTATTATCATAGATTTATTGAAGGCTTCACGGACATCGCCCGACCCCTGAATGATCTTACCAAAAAAGATGTTCCTTTCCATTGGGGTCCTGAACAACAGAAAGCGTTTGATATGCTCAAGAACAAATTCAAGATGGCTCCTCTTTTAGCCTATCCCAATCAGAATCAGGAAATGAGAGTCGAGACCGATGCTTCGGATATAGCAACTGGAGCAGTTCTTTCTGTCAAATCAGACGACGGACTTTGGTGACCATGCGCCTTCATTTCCCATTCATTCAACTCCACTGAGCAGAATTATCCTATTTATGACAAAGAACTCCTCATGGTTATCCGTGCTTTGGAAGAGTAGAGGCATTACCTCATCAGTAGAGAAAACTTCGAGATCTGGACAGATCACAAGAATCTCGAATATTGGAAAAAGCCCCAAACTCTCTTAGGAAGACAAGCACGATGGCATGCACTTCTTCAAGAGTTCAATTACGTCTTTATCTATAAAGCTGGATCAAGCAACGGATGAGCAGACACATTATCATGTTGACCAGACCAGGGCGACGCAGTAAAGGACCATAACGAAAACATTACTATACTACCTCCTCATCTCTTTATTAATAACATACATTTATCTTCTTCTTTCATGGAATCCTTGAGGCAAGAATCATCCAAAATGGGTGTGGATGCTATTCAGGATTTCTCTTTCGTGTCTAACTGTAATATCTTCAAAAACAATAAAAAGAAAATCTTTGTTCCTGAACCATTACGTATCGAACTTCTCTCATTATGTCATGATCACCCAATTGCAGGACACTGCGGACATGGACGTACCATTAACTTACTTACCCAACATTTCTCTTGGCCTGGAGTTACCAAAGACATTAAAACTTATGTAGATAGCTGCCAAGTGTGCACCCAAACAAAGGGATCCTCAAAGGCACCGGCAGGAAAACCCATTCCCTTACCTACACCTACTAGACCATGGGAAGATCTCTCGGTTGATTTCATTACTGGATTACCTAAATCCAACACCTACACGGCTATTTGCATTGTTGTAGACCGCTTCTCTAAAGAAGTAGTCTTCATTCCTTGTTATGACACAGTTTCCTCTTTGGACTTAGCTATACTATTCAGAGACAATATTTGGTGTATCCACAGACTTCCCTCTACTATAGTTTCAGACCGTGGACCTCAGTTCATTTCGGACTTCACACGAGAACTTTGCAAACTTCTCTCTATCTCCCAAAAAATCTCAATAGCATACCACCCTCAAACTGATGGACAAACAGAGCATATCAATAGAGAATTAAAACAATATCTCTGCTCTTATGTATCCAAGAAACAAGAGGTGTGGGCAGATTGGATTAAAATGGCACAATTCTCCCACAACAATTCTCTCACCACCTTCACCAGTTCCATTCCTTTCGCTATCACATGTAATTATGCCCCATGCATGGGTTTCGAAGGAAAAGTGACAGATCCAGGTGCTGATTTTGGGAAAGAATTTGGCCATTTACACAGAGAAGTAGAGCAGGCTCTCAAAGAATCTAAAGAAAGAATGAAGCAGTTTGCTGACAAAAGAAGGTCAGAAGCACCGGAGTACGTTATTGGCCAGCAAGTCTGGCTATCAACTGATAAATTGAAACTTCCTTATATGGCAAAGAAACTCACACAAAAATGGATCGGCCCTTATCAGATCAAAAGGGTTCTTCCAAATGGCATAGAATTGATTCTTCCATCTTCTGTCCACATTCATCCCACTGTCAACATCTCTTGCATCAAACCATATCAAGAAACTTTACCTGGTCAACCTGTCTCATGACCAGACACGATCGAGATTGACGAAGAAGGAGAAGAACTATTTGAGATAGATTACATCGCTGGTTCCCGCTTTGTAAAAAGGAAGCTACAATATCTGGTTCACTGGAAAGGTTACAATGAAACAGATCAAACATGGGAAACATTGGACATTATTAACACTGCTCCTGATGCAGTAGCCAATTTCCATCGTCAAAACCCTTCAGCACCACGTAAACTCCAAGGACTTTCCACTGCGGACTTTCAATCTTTATTTTCTCCTTACGAAAACTTTACTGAATCGAACTTTCACACAACTCATCTGGAATTCGAGTCTTAAAGAGAGAGTAGTGTTATAATATGTAATATTTTCAAAACTTTCACAAACCAACTCTTGTACAACACTTTACTTCACAATATTCGACACATTGCACGTGACCGTGGGAAAGGTCACCTGATCACAATGATGTCATAGCACATGTTATTAATTTCCGCTCTTCTTTCACGATGCTATACTTCTTTTTCCCATCATCATCTTCTATTTCTCACAATCGTGTACTTTCATTTGACCATATATAGTCATTACTATTTACAGCACTTGGTCCGTGCACACTTCTCGTCAGTATATGTACCTGTACAACATATCGTAGCACTCCAGTCTAATCCACTTGTCATTTCTGTCCACCTGGTGTCTATGGTTCAGGATTGGAAGTATTGATTAAGGACCAAGACTATTACTTTTTCCATCTTGTCCCATCTTTGCCAGTTGGTGTACACTGTGTCGAAGTCCGGCTAGTGGTTGTTATTCGTAGCAACTCACAACAGATACATATATCCAAGATATCCCAGAATACTTTGAAAGAATGATCTTGCGGCTGTCACCGATGCCCCTACCCTCTAGAATGAGGACACTGACTCATCAGATGGGATATTGGAGATATCAACTGATATCCTGTACTCAGCGTTCAGTTCACCGACCGCAGGACTTCTCATGGCTTGGCAATACTCCAGGGGGACCACAAAATCTGCTGATGAATTGGATTGCTTGTGGACATATATTTGGGACCCACACTTTGACCCAACGGTCAACACAAGCTTCAGCCATGACCAGGAGAGGAAGCGAATAGAGAAGTTTCTTATGGATTCCTTGAATCCTTTCAATACCACCCACGGATGGCGGCAATCATCTGTGACGATCCCACTTCCTCACAAGCGCATTAAATACACTTCAGAACATGATCCCAATATCCCTAGGCTAACGGTTGATGGTGTGTACCATTGTGATATCATGGATATCATCACCTTCACATTCCAAAGCCTGAGTTCCTCAACATTCCACAATGTTCCATATGAAGAATATTGGCAAATCTCAGACGATGACGAGCGGATTCATGTATTTGGTGAAAGTTATTCATCCCCCACATTCCTTGACACCTATCAATTGGTTCACTCACTCCCGCATGAGCCTGGAGATAATACAGAGCATGTTGTAGCTCTGATCATGCTTTGGTCTGATGCCACCCAGTTGGCTAATTTTGGTAATGCTTCCCTCTGGCCAATTTATCTTTACCTTGGCAACCAGTCGAAATATGTCCATGGGAAGCCCATGGGGGATGCATGCCATCATCTCGCTTATATTCCTGCTGTATGTCATTCGTTATCTTTAGATTGTGATGCTGACTTTTCTTCTAGCTGCCAGATAATTTCCAAGATGAGTACAGCAGGTACTATAGTGAGGCGTCATCTGATGAGGTTTACATGCACTGCAAGCATGAGTTGATGCATGCGATCTGGATGCTGCTCCTCAACGACCGCCTTGTTGACACCTACAAAAATGGCATCGTGATCAAGTTTTTCAATGGAATCACTCATCGCATTTATATCCAATTTTTTAGTTACTCAGCTGATTACCCTGAGAAGTATGTGTACGTGACCCAAACATTTGATCGGAACTGATTGTATCTAGAATCCTACTCGCCTGCATCAAGTTCCTAGGAAAGTGCCCTTGTCCCCAGTGTTTGGTTGCAAAGGGAGATATTCCTGATATGGGATCACGACATGATATGACTACCCAATTGAATAGTATTTGGATAAGCAACCAGAGCCTCAGAGAGAAGGTGAAAAAAGCACACAGTTTGATCTTCAAGCACGGCGCAAGTATTAATGGGGTGCATGTTAAGAAAGTACTTGATGATGAGTCCTTGGTTCCCACTTGTGTATGTTATCTTGTCTGTCTCAATGTCTCATATACTAATCTATTTAGAATGCCTTCACCGAGCGAATCTCGGATGAGGAATTCAATTTTTTTTTGTTGTTAGTTGTTGACCTACTTCATGAGTTTGAATTGGGTGTCTGGAAGGCAATATTCACACATTTGTTGCATATTCTGTTTGCAGAAGGTGGTTCTGCAATCGAGCAACTGAACTATAGGTATATTATCTTGTTATCTATGAAGCAATACTGATACATGTCATTAGGTACAGAAGAGTACTGACTTTTGGAAGGGGAACAATCTGGAGGTTCGAGAAGAATGCTTCAAGCTTGAAGCACTTCGCTGCACAAGACTTTGAAGATCTCCTTCAGGTTGATTTTGAACATACTCACTAACTATTTATTACTGACTCGAGCAAAACAATAGTGTGCAATTCCTTGCTTTGAAGGCCTTCTCCCAGCTTTGCATAATTCCATTGTACTTGACATTTTATTTGACCTGGCAACTTGGCATGGTTATGCCAAGCTTCAAATCCATACTGAGAAAACTCTCAGCTTTTTTGAGGGGGCAATCGAATCTCTTCAGCACTCAGTGGCCAAGTTCCAAACAGAGACATGTGACAACTACCAAATGA
>JBBPQP010001023.1:0-14030 GCA_038092555.1 Boletus subgraveolens | reverse complement strand
CAAACCCAACGCGTCCTGTTCCACATGGCAGGCACCCGATCGGATTGACGATACAGACGGCCCAGACGCTTTCACATCAAATTTGATCCCTTCACCAGCATCTAGTACCACTCCCTTCGACACCGTTTGCACTGACCCTACGTCCCCTCTCACACCAGCAGAATCCACCGTGTCGCGTTTGGAATGGGACAAGTCCAAGCGAGTTGACGATTCAGACCATCTAGACCCACCAGAGCCGTGGTCTATTCGTTCACTGTCTACCATTATTCTCCCCCTTCGTGATTTCCATGCTGATCTTTCATCTCACACAGCTGCCAAGCCCTCCGCACCACAAGTGCCCCCAGGACTATCCACCCCGTTATTCACCTTGTCGCCCCCATCATTTCCTGACCATCCATCTTCCCTACCTAACGAGCCTCCTAATTCATCCCCTCTACTTACTGAATCTCCTTTCAGTCTTTCGCTCGTAGATCTGCACACCCCGTCGCCCACTTCGTTATCACTACCCTCTTCTGCTTCAACATCTCTTGGACTGTGCACGCCAAAGTCCCCCTCGTTGCCTCCTTCCCTTTCAGACCTGCCGCCCACTTTTGATCCGCCATTGCTCTTGGCTGTGTCTGATGAACCCTCCTCAAACGAGCAGGAACCCACCTTTTCATCACGTGCTTCATTTCCTTCACTGACGCCACCTTCTCAACCACGCTCACTGTTACCCGCACCACCGCCGTTTTCTCCATGTCCACTATTATCCGTACCGTCATCATCACTCATTTTCGATACATCATTACCCACTTTGTTACCCGATTTGTTTTCCTCAGATACACCTTTTTTCTTACACGCTTCATCCAAGCTACCCGTTTCACTTTCTGTACAACGCACCACGTTATCCGTCTCACTGCTTTCTCTTTCGTCCGAGTCGTTGTTGCCCAAACCAAGTTCAGTTATATCCACCTTCGCCCTTCCCCACTCCGGACACTCATTTTTCGTTGGACAACATGCTTCTTCACCTATTCGCACATTCTGATTTCTTTTGACCTTGCTTTGCTTATCCCCCATGTTCGCCCTACCCATTCGAGGGTGTTTCCTCTTCGATCCAGGGATTTGTGTTTGCTAATATTCCTTTCGTTATTCGCAGGACCACCTAACCATCTCTGCGCCATCATTCAATGACTGGGAGGTCATCAGACAAAGTCCCCCTTGGAGGAGAGGAGTCCTAACTGGACTTCCTCAGTCATTTTTTGCATTTTTCGTCTCGATTTTCATTCATGCAATTGACCTTCGTTACCAATTCCGACCCCAAACCCCCTCCATTCGAGCCTTTTAACATTACCCTTTAGGTCACTCATTTTGTTCTATCTGAAAAATACAATGATACAGATCCGTCTTACCCCGGTTTTCATCCGGTGTTTCATTCCATCCCGGGTTTAGTCTGGCGCTTATCGTTTATCCATCAAAAAAGAACAGAAAAAGAAAAGAAAGCATCCATATCTTGTATAGTTGTTCCATTCCTTCGCTCGTGTCTCTCACCTGCCACTTTTTCTTTGTTATTGCTGGTTCATTGTGTCCTCGATCCACTTATGTACCTTTCTGCTCTTCAAACGCACATAAGGACACAGCGCACATTATTCAATTCACTGTTTTGTCAATCTGATACATCTAGTAATCCCCCATTTGGATCCGATGCGGGAATAGACGCGAAAGATGTGTTACGGTTCTGGAAGAGACCCCTACTCAATTTCCTTCTACATCTCCTCCTCCTCGCCCACCGACTCCTATCCCTTCGTTGGTCACCCCTCCCCACCATCTCGACCATCCCGGGACATCCCTATTCTCCTCCCTCTTCTCCGACTGTTACGACTACCACCCGGTAGGCGTACAAGTAGACACGAAGCGTAGAACCGCCTTGAGCCTAACTCTTGTTGGTCCTAACGGCATAGGATTCCTTCAGGCTTGACGCAGAGCCTGGCAACAAACGACGAGGGATACTAGGAATAGTACCCCGAGGTAGACGACGACCGAGAGTCCTAGGAGTAGAAGGTCGCTAGACCTTCAACGAGGGGAGAACGTCGGGTAACGAGGTCGACGTCGAGCTGGACGGGTTCTCCTAACAGGGGTGGAAAACCATGAGACTAGCCAACGGCGACGAGCCGTTGGGGAGCAACGACCAGTTGCTCTAAGGGAGGAGCTCTAGGAAGGTCCTAGAGTTGTCGACGGAGTCCTTCAACGAAGGAGGAAAGAGGGGAGGGCGAGGTAGAGATCAAGCAAGGGAATGTTGCAGGGAACGGATGATGAATACCACAAGAGTAACCGTAAGGTGTACACTTTAGGTGTCAGATCAAGGTTAGAGAGAGAGAGGTGTTCGAGAGGAGCTCGAACTATATATACCCCGGCCGTAAGGGCTTTAGGGCAGGTATATCCCCAATTAGGTAAGGTGGTCCGTGCGCAGTCTAACCTTAATATGGTAAGAGTCCATATCCATAATAGGAAATCCGGAAGCAGTGTGGCGAGGTTATCGCCCGATTGGGCAGGAGGAGTCCTGCGTGGGAAGTTCACGAGCGTAAGGACGCATCGTGGGAATCAGCGTGGCGCGACGCGTAGTGATGGCACGTGAGTGATCACGTGAGTGGAGGAGGTCGTGGCGCGGTGGGGGCGATGTCGAGGCGAGATCGGCCTCAGTTGAGATGGGAGATCGCCGAGGAGAGCACAGGAGGACGGCTGTGCAAGGGAGGCACAGAAGGAGGCAGTGCGCGGAGGATTCCAAAGGACGGGAGGGCGGCCCTAACGGAAGGGAAGGGTGGGAATCTCAATGGGAGATTCCGGGGAAGATCCAGGGAAGATCCAGGGAAGATCCAGGGAAGATCCAGGGAAGATCCAGGGGCGGGGCACAGGAGGGCGGCTGTGCAAAGGAGGTGTTGCACGGGGAGGTGGTGCAAGAGGAGGCGAAGCCGAACCGTTGCAGGACGAGTAGTCGAGCGTAAACGAGCGCGAGAATGCGCCAGGGCGGGTGGTCAGGAGGGTGGTCCCGTGTGGTACGCGGTCGAGGAAAAAGGGGAAGGAGAAAAAGACCGGGGGTGTACCAAAACTGTAACAGTAGTTAGCATGGATGCAAGAACACCAACACCATAGATACAGCAATTTACAAACTGTCACCATACAAGAAACAAGGCAACAATGAGTATTGATATAATTGCATCAAGATCACAGACACAGCAACTTACAAGCTGTCAGCATACAAGAAATGAAACAGTAGTGAGCATGGCTGCAGGGGCACCAAACATAACAACCCACAACCTATCAGCATACAAGGAATAAAATGGCAGTGAGCATGATGTAGGGATACCAACACTACAGACACAGCAGCTTACAGTCTGTTAGCATGCAGGGAATGAAATAGCAGTAAGCATACATGCAAGGACACCACAGACACAGCAACTTACATTCTGTCAGCACACAAGGGATGAAATTGCAATAAGCATGGGCACAAGAACACCAACACCACAGATGCAACAACTTACATCCTTGTTAACACACAAGGAGTGAAATAGCAGTGAGAATAGATGCAAGAACACCAATACCATAGATACAGTAACTTACAAGCTGTTAACACACAAGAAACAAAATGGCTCTGAGCATGAATATAAGAATGCCAATACCAGACATAGCAACTTACATCCTGTCAACACACAAGAAATGAAATAATAGTGAGCATGAATGCTAGGACACCAACACCAAAGACATAGCAACATACAAGCTATTAGCATAAATGTAATGAAATGGCAATGAGTATGGATGCAAGAACACCAACACCACAAAACACAGCAACTTACAGTCTATCAACATATATGAAATGAAATGAAAGTGAGCATGAATGCAAGAATACCAATACCACAGACATAACAACTTATGTACATCCTGTCAGCACACAAAGAATAAAGCAACAGTGAGCATAGATGCAAAGGTGCCAACATCACAAACACAGCAACTTACAAGCTGTCAACATACAATGAATAACATGATAGTGAGCATGGATGCAAGCCTAAGGATAAAAACACCACAAACACAGCAACTTACAAGCTGTCAACATACAATGAATAACATGATAGTGAGCATGGATGCAAGCCTAAGGATAAAAACACCACAAACACAGCAACTTACACTCTGTTAGCATATAAAAAATGAAATGGCAGTGAGCATGGATGCAAAAGTACTAACATCACAAATGTAGCAACTTACAGTCTATCAGCATATATGGAATGAAATAGCAGTGAACAAGGATGCAAGGACATCATCACCACAGATATAGCAACTCACATACTGTCAGTACACAAGGATTGAAATGGTGGTCAATATGAATGCAAGTACACCAACACCACAGACATAACAACTTACAGTCTATCAGCATACAAAGAATGAAATAGTAGTGAGCATGAATGCAAGGCCATCAAAACCACAGGCACAGAAACTTATAGTCTATCAGCACACAAGGGATTAAATAGCAGTGAGCATGGATACAAGGACACCAGCACCATTAATACAGCAACTTACAATCTGTCAGCACACCAGAATTGAGATGGCAGTGAGCATAGATGCAAGGACACCAACACCATAGACATAGCAGCTTACAGTCTGTTGGCACACAAGAAGTGAAATGATAGTGAGTATGGACACAAGAACACCAACCCCACAAACAATAACTTACATCCTGTTAGCAAATAATAAATAAAGCAACAATTAGTATGAATATAAGGACACCAATACCACAAACTAAGCAATATACAGTCTATTAACATATCAGAAATGAAATCACAGTGAGGATGAATACAAGGACATCAGCAGAACTAACACAGCAACTTACATTCTGTTTGTATTCAAGGAATAAAGTAACAATAAGCATGGATGCAAAGAGACTAACACCACAGATACAATAGCTTACACTCTATCAGTACACAAGGAGCAAAATGGCAGAGCATGAATGCAAAAACACCAACATTATAGACACAGCAACTTACTAGCTGTCAGCACATAAAAATGGCAATAAGCATTGATGAAAGGACACCAACACCACAAACATAGCAACTCACATACTGTCAGTATATGTATATGTAAGGAATAAGCAACAATGAGCATAGATGCAGGGATACCAGCACCACAAATATAGCAACTCACATACTGTCAGCACACAAGAATTGGAATAACAGTGAGCATGGATGCAAGGACACCAACATCACAGACACAGGAACTTACTTGCTGTTCAGTACACAAGAAATGAAATGGCAGTGAGCAGGAATGTAAAGACACTAGCACTACAGAAACAGAAACCTACATGCTGTCAGCATGCAAGGAATGAAATGGAAATGAGCATGGACATAAAGACACCAACACCACAAACATAGCAACTTACATCCTGTCCACACATAGGAAATGACATAGCAGTGAACATGAATGCAAAGACACCAACACCACATATACAGCAACTTACATACTATTAGCACACAATAAATGAAATTGTAGTGAGCATGAATCAAAAGACATTGATACCACAGAAACAGAAACCCATATACTGTCAGCAAGCACAGAATAAAGTAGCAGTGAGTATGGATGCAAGGACACCAATGCCACAAATACAGCAACTTATGTACATCCTATCAACACATAGGAAATAACATAGTAGTAAGTATGGATGCAAGGACACCAACATCACAGACATGGCAACTTACATCCTATTAGTATACATGGAATGAAATAGTAGTGAGCATGGATACAAGAACACCAACATCACAGATACAAGAACTTACATGCTGTCCATACACAATGAATGAAATAACAATAAGCATAGATGAAGGTACACCAACACCCCAGACACAGTAACTTACAGTCTGTCAGGCACACAATGAATGAAAATTAGCAGTTAGCATAGATACAAGGATATAAACACCACAGATACAAAACTTACAATCTGTCAGCATATAACCAATAAAATGAAAATAAGCACAGTGGATGCAAAGACATTAACACTGCAGACACAGCAACTTACACACTGTTAGCCCACAATGAATGAAATGGCAGTGAGTATAGACACAAGAACACCAACACAAACACAGCAACTTACATCCTGTAGCACACAAGGAATAAAATGGCAGTGAGGATGGAAAAAAGAATACTAACACCACAGACACAACAACTTACATTCTGTCAGTATATGTACAACCAATGCAATAGTCATCAACTCTCATACCCACAGACTACATCAGGTGTTGCTTACCTATATAATCAGATTTGGATGTTTAATATTTGGCTTAAACTTCATTTGAATCTTACCAAGATGTGTGGAAACCATGCTACCAAAGCTTGTTGAATTTCCCAATCTTTCTCCTCTGCTAGAGCATGGGGTGGATTTCGATCCTTGAGATACATTTTTAAAGCCCTAAAGTTAGCCTGATTAGACATACAAAGCACTGCAAATAATTAGAACTTCCCTTTCCACTGCATACCTGACACAAATCTCCAAGTTGGTTTGCTGAGCTGAGACCAATAATAACTCCAATGTCTCATCATCAAGTGCTTCTGCTGTGCAGCTAATGAGTGCAGTGCAATCTGCCTGCTCTTCATGCATGCCTTAAACAGTGTTCAATCATGCCACATAACTTTACAAAGCATACATAACTACTCACTCTCCAAACACACAAATCCTTCAGGAGGAAACTCCTTTCCCTGCAACATCCCATAGTAATCATTGTTCTTGAATATCTGTGCTGCATGCTCAGAAGACATGGCTAGTGCTTCTCCATATTTCTCCCCTTCTTTTACCAGGTCACCAAATGCAATTGTATACAATGCATCAAATTTAGTAAAGACAGCAATTACTGGCACTGATCACCAGATCAGCATATGACCCAAATTACAACATTTTTCTTACCCTTTCCAGTGCCACACCTTGAGAAAAAGGTCTCCTCTGCCATAGTGATTGGTCTGCAATGTTCATTCATTGGAATGCAGTACCTATTGTGAAGAATGTTAGAATGAGCATTGAATGACAGCACTACATAGGCTTGAACCATATAGCATGCAGACAATCTGCCAGTTTATGATTCCTTGCATGTTCATCAATGAACAACTGGACCCTCTGGAGCTCATCCTCGCTACCGGCCCTAAAACCACACGAATCATGGAAGACAAAACGGCCATTGCTTTTAAATGAAATTTCATGCTCGATGTCGTGCTCGCCACACTATTACTCGTCATTGGGTACAGTGTGTGCTGACAATGCAAGATTACCCACCCGCAAGGTTCCCTTTACATCAGTGTCGATCTGCCAGGATCTGTTAACATACAACGATTTGTTCACGACAAAGCAATCTCAACTGACCTTTTCACCATTCCGATCACGAACGATTGGGGATTCAGTCGTCTTACCCACTCTTTGGAGTAGCGTGGTCTTGCCAGCATTGGCTCGTCCGACAACGAGAATCCGGGATCGCGGGAACTTCTCCCTGATGGCAGCAGCGCGGTCCGACATGATTGAAGTGCGACGGATGTCAGTAAATGAGGTTATCGTAGGTTAAGTGGGATGGCAAAGAAAGTGGGATGAAAGAAGGGAGGGAAATCCAACCACTAGGCGCTATGGACACAGCGTCCACATTCCTCGACTCCCACGTTGACCTGAGGAACATGAATGGAACTGCCATGTGGGACTTGTACGGCGTCCCGTCACTCCTATCTGTACACGTGTTAACAATACCCCCATCAGGATATGTGAGATTAGTCCATAATCAGAGCTAAGATACGTACCGACCTCGTGTTGCGCCCAATTATCTGGCTGGTAACAATGGAAGGGTATCCGAAAGTTACTCGCAAATCCGGTGCCTCAGTTATGCGCTGTCAAGTCTCGGCACCAGAAATAATCGCAGCTGCAGGTCAAGCAGATAGAAATTCGTTATGAATTTGTACTACACCTGCAAGGAGAGATATTCACCTATCGACAACTTTTGATAAGAATAACGAAACCTGGAGTCGCCTCCCCCGGATCCAACTCCCTAATGAACCACGGGACGAGAACCATTCTCCAATAGCAGTATAATGTAAGAAGTTTGATGTGTCACGGAACCCGTCCTATGCTGGGAAATGGACTGTTACGGCGAGATAAGGCGCAGGTGACGTGCAACGAGGCATCATGATTAGATTCATTACCTGCATGAGATTCTTTCTGAGAATGTGCGTTCTGATGGAACACACCAAATGACATGTAGGGTGGCAGGTGGAGCCTAAAAGGTTCTGGTTCGAGTACCATTGGCCAGCAAACGCACATGCGTGAAGTGGGATGGTTTTACTTACGGGGTTCACGGAAACCATACTGGGCCGAGAATACCATCCAAGTCTACGTAGTTGCGAATTTATCATACTATGGGGAGGTTCAGAGTATTTGGAGGATGGACGATTGTAACGAGTTGTAAGAGGTTGTAACGTCGAGAAATCATTTCATCTCCCACGGTATGCCTTGAAGGTCTGATACACTTCCTGAAAGAGGGTAGAACCCACACGAATTGATGTTCCATCGACCAGACGAGATTCGGAAGACAACTGGTCGCCAACTTGCTCTCCCGAGTCCCGACGCTTTGACCAAGTTCTTCCATCCCTTATCTTTTCCATGCTAGTACATGTCTCCTTTTTCAACCGCTTTCATCCTCAACGTCTCATCCCTCGTTCTTCACCTCGTCCACGCTTGAACACCTAGAATTTGCCGCAAGATATTATTCCTTGGTGTGATTCTGGACTAATCTGCTGACGTTTGATCACACCCAGCGGCCGGCCAGTCGCTCCTGGATCGACTCCGGGTAATACATGGTCACTCATTAGCAAAATACTCTCTCTCGTTCCTCGGAGTACGACGCTAAGTGTTCCTCACTTTTCGCCACATCGTCACCGTCATAATGTGGTGCACTCATCCGATTGCGACGCGGCTTTGTCGTGCACATGTCCTGAGTCTTTTGCCGGCTGATGATGCTTCTCCTAGAAGATATGTCCCCAGCTCGGTGCAAAAAGAGAGCAAAGTGGCTACAGACGCATCCCTAACCTTTACCTAATACCTACGGCCGACACTCGCGTTCGTCCTCCCTCACCTCACCTACCACCCCCAGAACACGCACACCTATGTGCGATGGTCCGCAGACGTCCACCTGATCAGGATCGTAGAAAGCAAAATCGCCCGCCGGGCCGGTTGCGAAAACGCGCGTCGTAACGTTCCCCATCGCATATGTGGATGCATTCAGCGATGCGATGCGTACCGGAGGAAAGTGCTCGAATCATCGTTATTTGCTCTATGTGACACGGTGGGGGAACACAGCCAGGATGCTTCGACGGATTCAAGCGGGAAAACGATCATGAGGTTTCTTTTGGAAGGTCCACGAGAAAAATCAGCGGTACGGTGGGCAAGGATTATGATCATTTGTCAGCCAGCACGTCTAGAAAAATGGTAAATTTCTACTTCGCACCCTCCCATCACCATGAGCGAATCATCCCCTCTTTTCCTGTTTATTGTGCATTGCATCCACAACCCGCTTTCGTTATATATGGTATCCCGGGCCCGTGATACAAAATAATCCATGACTATAAGTATTCCAACGTAGGCTCTCATGAAGAGGCAACGATATGTCGTGCAATGCACCCCAGTCGCCCACTCGTCGAACAACACCAACGCAGAAGATAAAGTTCTATCAGTCGAGGTTCGGAACGTACGGTTCCACGAGCATCTGGCTAAAGTCTTTGAGCTTCTGCGGACCACGGACTTCCTCGGTAAGCAAGGGGAGCTGGATGATGTGGAAGAATTCGTCGTAGAGTTCATGTGCTTCGGCGAGATATTTTTGTTGCATCTTTTGACGCACTTTGCAATGCTCGCAGTTGGACGCTGCACTCGCGTTGTCATTGTTGTGAGCGACGGCGGTATGAAAAGAAAGACGTACAGTTCTTGGGGTAGAGCAATTGGTTGACGACGATGTTATGTGTGTCGATTTCGTACGCCGTCAGCTCTTGTACGAGACGTTCCGTCTCATATAGGGACAAGAATTCAGATATGCAGACACAGACAAACGTGGTCTTTTCCTGCGAAACAGCACACCCGACGTTGTCAATGACCGGGGACGATTTCACAGGAGCGATGACACACGTACTGGATCCTTGAATTGGGTGTTCACCTCATTGATGACAGCACGCATCGACTCTAGTTTGGCAAACATGTCCTCCTGAGTGTCTTGCTGCCCGCCCATCATGGACGACATCTGCCGAATCATGGGACCGAATTGACCACTGAGGGTGCTTAGCTTTCCCAGCGCTTTCTCGAGGACGGTGGGGAAGGAGAGGAATCGAAGCGTGTGACCGGTCGGTGCGGTGTCGAAGACGATGACAGAGTATTCCATAGATTTAACGTGCCTAGAATGTACATCAGGACGTGCGAACAGGCGGAAAGAGTATGAAGGAACGGTTACTTCATGATCTCAGCGAAACTCATGGCTTCGTCAACACCTGGAATGGCAAAGGCCAGATCTTGCATCATCGAGCCCATCATTCCGTTCTGGTCGGCTGACGAGGGGGACGAACGAGTGAGCACGACGGCATGAAAACGGAATAGAAACTTGGATACATTGCTCGACCATCTCCTGGATTGCGCTCGTAGGGTCTATCTCCATCGCAGAGAGGTTGTCAAACCCATTGACTTTCGTCGCATCTTTGGAGAACTTTTGGCCAAAGGCGTCGGATAAGTTGTGTGCTGGATCCGTAGACTAGGATGCAATCGTTCGGATGGAGCGTCGAGGTGGGAACTCGGATGGAGGGGACTTACGATGAGAAGGACGGACTCGCGACATTGGGCGAGTTGGATGGCGAGTGAACAGGACGTGGTCGTCTTGCCTGTCCAACCGAGACATTGATTATACATCACGACGATCCCGAGTCTCGGAGACACTCACCGACACCACCTTTGCCACCTGTACAGAGTATGAACGTGAGCGATCGTGTCTCGTCGTATTAATCAGGTGCCGTCTTGAACGCACCGCAGAATATCCATTTCAGCGATTTCTGGTCCAAGACGTTTTGGAGCGTGGGTGGTAGCGTCTCGGTCATTGCGGGTAGTCGTTAACAGAAATGGTTCCCGAGAGAGAAAAAAAAAGTGTTGGTAAATAGTAAATTATGGGATGGACGACGCGTGTTCTAGTACGCTATGCTAAGCGATGTATGATCGCATTGGCACTCGCGGGACCCGAGTGGTTTCTGGTACTTCCTGCATCCCACTTCCACGGCTGCGACAAGGAAGCTCATCCACTTGCAACATCAACAGGCCATGAGCGACGGAAAATTATCCTTCCAAGGTATGACCTAGCAGACATATGCGTCGCAAAACAACATCTAGATCACATCACGATGAACAGCCCTCCAGCTCGCCAACGAGCAACGTAGTGCATATGGCCTTCGATATAATGACTTTGCACGCTACAGAAAACACTGCGGAAACAGGACGCATCGCCTGCGATCCACCCTCAAGATGACCCACGGCAAAGGCAAAGATTTCAAGAAACTGCCGCCCTTGACGACAGATGTCATCAAGGAGGGACAGTGAGTTTGCTACGTATTCTATCAGAAGAACCACGTTATCAATGCGTTTGATCGCACAGCCTTCAACTCTTGTTATTCGAAGCCGAACGGGCATGGGCGCACTCTCAAGACCTTGTCGCTCAATCATTGCTTCCAGCGAACGAGGCGCACGCTGGTACCCTCCGCCATAGTGCGACGGGCCGTTTCAGACGTGCGGTCCATTGGTCCACGCAACTACTCTCGCATTGTCAATCGCTCTACGCATCGTCCCGTCTCAAGGCGTCTTCCCTCATTCAGGTCACTGTGTATACGCTCATCGTGAACGGCCGATTCCTACGGTACCGCGACGATTTCGAAGATGCGCTGATTCAGCTGAGCATCGCGAGGAGTTTGTTGGATGAGCTTGCGGAGAGGGCGGAGACGAGCAGGGACCAGGCTCTCGCGACGCTCTTTGCGGACGAGATTGGGCCGGAGATTAGATATTGCGCTCACGAGCTTGGGAGAGAAAAGGCGTACGATGTCGACGCCATCGTGAAGGAACTTGCGGGGAGGCATCGGGGAGATATCGTAGAGGGATATGATGGGTTGATCAAGACCTTTAGAGGGGAGCGGGCGGGGGCTGGGAGTGCTCACGACAAAAAGATGTTGGAGACGCTGATGTGGGAGGGACAACCAGTGCCGGTGAGGAACCCCGAGTTGGTGGATGTGTTGTTGAAAATCCAGGAAGCGGAGGGAAAACTTGCTGTTCCTCGAGACATGGGGGACGCTGGTACGGTAGACGACCAAGGGAGGAAGAAAGCGAAAGGTCTCGGATCGAAGAAGGGTGTCGCTGCATATGATGCTGTTCTTCTCGCATTGAGTGACGCGGAAGACGTGGCGAGAAAGCTGTTAGAAGCACAACAGGTCTGTTGAATTGGATTTCTCGTACATTTTTGTTGACTGTGTTATAGAATGCGGGTACGCTGTCTGCTGCTGCAGGGGGTACGCGGGACATTCAGTTCGTGCACGCTTATATTGTCTATCAGTTGCTGTCGCGACGGATTCAGCGCGATTTGGTTCTCGTGAGTACGCTACTCAGCTCGGATACGCCCCGCACTTGGGGCGCATCAAAGAGGAAGGAGCAAGTGGATGCGAGACTGTACCCTGCTGTTGTCAAGTTGCTCGAGACGGTTGTTCAGAGTCTGACACAGATGCGGAATCTGAGCATCGTCGACGAGAGTCCCGACCTTGCAGCAGCGATTGAAGCGAGGCTGACATATACAAGAGCACGCCGGTACGTGTGACAAATGCGGTGGGACCAAGTCGACTGATGCGCTGGATAGGTGTTTCTTCCTTGCGCAGTGCTATGTCGCTGTGAAAAAGTACGCGGAAGCGCTGACGCTGATCCAGCATGCTACGCTACACCTTCGGGAGACGCGTTCTGTACTGGTTGCGCTCGCGGGGATGACGACACCTGCGGACACGTCGTACCCGCTCGCTGTCGCGTCTGTGGATGTGCTGGATTCGACACTGTCGACTGCTGGGGTTGATACGAAAAACGAATGGTTCGCGTACAACGGGGGCACGCTGGAGTGTGATCCAAAGACGTACAAGAAGCCGTTGTTCTTTGACATTGGGCTCAACTATGTGCAGCTGGACATGGAGCGACTGTTGGTGCGGGCAGGCAAGGCAGCGCCGGCGACGGGCAGGGACGATCGGGATGTGGTGTCCGCGCCGCCTGGCAAGTCGCGGCTGGAGGAGGTTGCGCGACCGGAGACGCCGAAGCCCGGTGGGCCTGCCCCGGGTGGACTGGGGGGGTTACTCGGTGGGTGGTGGGGTCGGAAGTAGACACGTGACGCGCAGTGATTACTCAATGTAAACTCACGCCACTTTAGGATTGTTTGGGTTTTTCAGTTGATTGAGGGAGACGACGAGATCGAGCGTCGGTCGGGAAAAGGCTTGAAGCTCATGGCAGGCCAACAAATCCCCGTACAACTCAGCCAACAACATCAACTCCATCCACAACATCCACAACATATCCGTCAGTCCCCAAAAGACAAGCTACAGCTCATCCTCCTCGTGCGTTCCTCCACGACATACCACTTCTCCCGCTCACCCCCCTCCACAGCGTGTACGCGACCTCAAACAGGCCGGTCACACCCCAGAATCTTCCCAGGAACTCCGCAATCTCCTCACCTACCTCGCCGCTCTCCAGAGCCAACAGCAGCAAGCACAGCAACAACAGCAGCACCTCCAGCTCAGTGCGTCTTTCCCTTCTCTTCTCCCTTTGTCCCCTCATCCCCCCCAGACGGCGCACATCCCCAGACACAGCCACCCTTTCCGAATGGCCATGTCCAGTCTGACCCTCCCTTCAACGGCACCCAGCCCCCTTCACACACCGGACCACCCTCTTCCGCACCCCACAATCCACCTCCCTCAGTCACATCCGGTCCGGTGCCCCCCGCACCTCT
>JBBPQP010001022.1:0-14031 GCA_038092555.1 Boletus subgraveolens | reverse complement strand
CTCTTCTCGCAAGCCCGCAATTCGGGGGATTCGCAGTCATCGGTCAGTCCCTTCGGATCTCATCATAGAAACCGGATCTAAAGAGAGGCAGACGCTGACCCTTATATTCCCAATGGCTATGGCGCTCAGTGGTTCACCAATCAGAATAACTTGTACGGATCATCGATTGCCGTTCGTCGCTCACGTGTTGAGATTCATCTTGCTATAGCTTCCGCTCTGTCCGGAACTTAATCATCGACTTGAGACAGATCCCTTCCGGGAACTCGGCAATCGGTTTACACTGGCAAGTGGCTCAGGCGACATCGTTGGTCAATGTCGTGGTCGAGATGTCCACTGCATCTGGAACTAAACATCAAGGTAAGAAAAGAAACAACATCTCTTGGGACGAGCCTAATTCTTTGTGACAGGGATGTTCATGGAAAACGGAAGGTTGATGTTCATTATCTTTTGCTTGGTTTATACTCAACCCCCTTGATCTCTCTAGTGGTGGCTTCATGGGAGGTAAGTAGTCACAACGATGTACAACGTGGATGCTTACATCTTGCTAGACATTGTTTTCAATGGAGGTAATTAACGACCTTCAGCGAACGGAACAAAATCATGAACTTTCATTCAGGATATATAGGTGTTGAGGTTGGGAGTCAGCAGTTCACGGTTCGCAACCTTACGGTCAATAATGCCAACATTGGTGAGTGGAAGCTGTGATGTATATGGACGGACGCTCATCAGGTGCTTCCTAGCTGTGTCGGGTATCTGGAATTGGGGTCCGTTGTTTCACTGTCGATCAAAGAGACCTTTCTCTGACATCTCCATCAGGGTTCACATTCCAAGGCGTTACTATCAGTAATTGCCAGGTAAGCGATATTGAACTGTTTGCGCTTCGACGCGGAGCACAACTGATCTCCTTTCACAGATTGGCTTTGACTTGAGTGTTGGTGGAATTACGGAATCGAATCAGGTGGAGTATTTTGTTGTGGACACAGTTTTCTGTTATTCATCAGACTTTTTCAGGGTGTCGGTGCCGAGGCCATTATCGATGCAGTCGTTACCAACACACCCGTATTCGTTCAGTCCTCAGTCGCCAGTAACGGCACCCTTCCGTACTCCTTGGTTCTTAACAATATCAAGTTGACGAACGTTCCGACGGCGGTTGGTGTTGCCAATGGAGCAACTATCCTCGGGGGAGGTACTACTACTATCGCCTCATGGGGTCAAGGACACATATACTCTGGAACCGGCGGCCAGAAGACCTGGGTACAGAATAACATTGTCTCGGCAAGCAAGCCCTCGGGGCTCCTCGATAGCTCGGGCCGAATCTTTGGAAAGGCACATCCTCAGTATGCAAACTACGCAACGAGCCAGTTCATCAGTGTCAAGAGCCAAGGTGCCAAGGGTGACGGCAAGACAGATGACACTGCTGCTATTCAGAACGTTTTCAACAAGGTATATTCTGCATCTATATAGACACTGGAATTGTCATCTGAACCTGTTTGTTTCACAGTACGCTGGATGCAAGATCATTTTCTTCGATGCAGGTGTATACTACGTCACGAACACGATCACCATTCCTGCGGGAACTCAGATCGTTGGGGAGGCATGGTCTGTCATCCTCGGAGGAGGCAGCAATTTCCAGTCTCAGACCAACCCCCGCGTCGTCGTACAAGCAGGCACTGCTGGGTCCCAGGGCGTCCTGGAGATCAGTGACATCATCTTCTCCACGGCTGGTCCCAGTGAGTAGAATGTTACCTGATCCTAACCACAGGTGATCTCATTCTTCTCCAGCTCCTGGGGCAATCGTGCTGGAATGGAACGTCCACGATCCCTCTGGTCAGCCAGGCGCCGCTGGTCTCTGGGACACTCACATCCGGTAAGTTATCTATGCTACTGCGAGAAATTCGCTCATCCCTGTGACCGACAGGCTTGGAGGAGGTCTGTATAGCACCTTTTCGATATACAGCACCGACTAATAGAGTGTATCTAGCTGTGGGTACTAACATGCAAACTTCAAACTGCCGAAATGGTACTGTGAACACGGCATGCCAGGCTGCCTTCATGGGTATTCATCTGACCTCTGGATCTAGCGCATACTTTGAGGTTCGTGGTATTGATTCGTTTATCCGTACGTCGTTGCATTCATCGTTGACCAGGGGACCTGGCTATGGACTGCAGACCACGATCTGGATGCACCCACTGACACGAGTGACATTTCGATCTTCACTGGGCGTGGTATCCTTTCAGAATCAGCGGGACCTGTTTGGTTGATCGGAACTTGTAAGTCAATAGTACCTTTGTATTTCCCGATCCTGACGATGGTCATATGCCCACAGCTTGTGAGTCTCTTTGAATCTATTAGTCCCATGGATGCGGAATCGATGATACGCCATGCCAGCGGAACACAATTCTCTATACCAGTATAACTTGGTGAACGCTCAGAACCACTATCTTGGCTTTGCTCAGACAGAGAATGTAGGCGATCATTTGGAATTTCTCTTGTTGTGGTTGACATTATTACCTCCTTCAGCCTTACTATCAACCTGTTCCTGCTGCTCCAGCGCCATATAGTTCTTCTTCCGCTTATCATGATCCTACTTTCTCTAGTAGTATCTCCTCAGCTTGGGCCATGTACGTGCAATCCTCGTCCAACATCATCATCTTCGGTGAGTAGCGTGATCCCACGTAATCTTGCTTAACGACTGACATGTTCACTTAGGCGCTGGCTTTTACAGCTTTTTCCAAGTAAGTGTCCCTTCAAGCAACTCGGAATCCATCTGATCATCCATCACGCTTCATAGAACTATGGCCAGAGCTGCCTCTCCTCCGTCTCGTGTCAATCACAGATCTTCAACATCGACTCGGCATCGAGCGTGACCGTCTACAGCCTGTCCACCGTCGGTACGACGTACCAGCTCAGCGTGAATCAAAACGGTGTCGTACAGGAGAACAACAACCTGGATGGGTTCCAAAGCACGTTGACCGCCTGGAGCAAATGAATGCTCAGGGTAGAAGCCGCGCTGGACGTGGGCCGTCTGGCGTTGCTGTTCGTACTATCTATACGTCGTTCTTGCTGTTCTTTATTTCCGTCTCCCTTCTCCCCCCTTCTATCCCCATCTCTATCCCCATCTCCGTTCACCTGCCCTTCCCTGTGCTCGTCTCCGTTTGGTGGCTTTTGTGTATTTGGTTCGTCTCTATGGATTAATTAAGAATAAATATGGTTGATCGTGTGTTTGTACCCTGCACCACAAATTGGTCGGAATTACTTGGATATGAAGTCGTGCCATGCGTTTCAATCGACAGGGATTCAAGCACATAACGCAGTATCTTCGATTCGATCATCAATTCATGAGAGAGAAACCGCAAGTCGGGAAACCCCGCTCCGTGCCATGCTTGCGCGGCGGGGGCACGCCCTCGAGGCAGCCATGCTTCGTGCGTGCGTGGGCGTCTGCACTCGACACCAAGGCTGCGCGGTAGTTTCAGGCACTAGTAGTTGCCGTGAGCTCGACACATTTCCATCGAGGAATTTATGGCAAGAAATAATGCGAATCCATCGATCGACTCTTCAAACGTTCTACATCTGCACTGGTCGGAACGACCGCCATTGGTACCTTCTGGGTCCTTCTGCTCGTTTGGTTTGCCTGTCAGGCTGCTAGTAGTAGTGGGCCGCAGTCAATGTTACGTGCTACGGGGGACAATGCGTGCACTGGCACTCAGGCTGTTGGATGCACCATTTCATGAAAGGGTGACATGAATCCCATGGAGATCTGGTGTAACACTGACAGGTGACTGGGCCAGCGGATCGGATAGGCGGCAAATACCGCGCGGTCCGCGGACGCGGGTGGACAAGCTCAGCTCAGCTGTCGGACGTGACAGGTGATAGTTCGTTTGACTGCTACGATACCCGCCGTTCAAGACCATAAAAACCTTAGCTACTCGATTTGTATCCCAGTTTCCTCTGGTCCGAACAACTAGGCTGCGGCTCTGTGGCGCAGTAAGGCACCAATTGCAAAACCGCTGCCGAGTTTCCAGAATTACATAATGATGGCATTCATGCCTTAAGCTTTGGTCACTGTACACTATAGCCCGAATATTATCAGCCCGAATACGACCCATAACCAGACACCCCTGCCGTGTCCAAGGGTGGTCTACTACTATTACTGTAACCATCCCTGAAAACTGACCCCGAAACAATCCAACACGCCTCTAGACCTTATGAGCAAGAAAACTCGACCTGCGAGGGCGCCCCAGTACTTGTCCCCTATCCCTCCAGCCGAAAAAGCACTACTGCTTCTTCGTGTTGTTCCCAGTACCTGCCCCCGCGCGTTACCTGTGGTTTGGGATCAATCCGTTGCGCTGCCGATGCCACGATGAGGTGGACCGGATCTGATGCATCGAACGTCCTGATTGCCGTGTGAGGCACTACCAAGCACCCCAACTGGCCATCGTTTGGGGTGTTATCCGAAAATCCCGAATCCTGTTTTCCCTCCCGTCGTTCGAGTCGGTGAACGTGGTAAACGGCGAACAAGATCGCACCAAATGTCATGACCGCAGCTATAGTGATGGGAACGAGAGCATAGGCCCGCGCCCCGTTATCAAAGGACCATCCCATAGTAGAGATGCTCTGCGTTCCACTTATGGGCGTTCGCATAGAGGTAACGTTCTGGGGATATGCCGTGTATCCAGAACGGAGCGCCTGCATCCAATACGTCATCAGGACCACCCACGATGAGTATCGAACACAGAGCGAGACTACACTCACAGTCCCTGTCACTTCAACTACGCCCTTCCAATATTCTTGCTAGAGCAATATCTGTGAACGTTTCATAACCATGCATCCGGTATAACACTCACAAGGAACATCTGGTAACTCTGGACCGGTGCCTCAGAGAAGGATGTTGGTCCGACAGTCAACAGCGACATGAGCATATTTCCCAGAGAATTCACCCTGGCGGTCTGAAATCCCCATTCTTCTAGTTCGACGAAAAGTGCCACCCAGTAATTTAGATTGTGTTGGTACGGAATCGCTGTTGTGTTTTGAGGGGTTGAGGTAACAAGCTGATTGGCATATATCACGGACGATCGGGTCAGGAGAGGGACTATCTCGCACACGGTTGGAGGTAATGAAGCGTACTTTCCGACTCCAGCGTGGTAGACAACTAGCAAGAACTCTCAGCGAATCTACCAGAGCGATAAAGACTTCCGGCTCACCGATCCTTTGGGCGTTCAGTGCATCCTGCCACGTGTACGGACAGACGGTCGACGCAAGATAATTGCTATTATTAAAATTCACTGCCGCCACCGAAGCAATCATCCCATTCCCACTTATATCTATGAGGCAGCTTCGTCAGTAGATCTGCATATGTGACGAATATTTCGTACTCTGATTGCAGCTCATGCGTGGCACAGTGGTATTGGCAACCGGCACGATACCACTGACGTAACCATCCATCTCAAAGGTTGCATTCACAGAGATCGCCTGTACTTCGATCGGATACCAATCAGCGGGGTTTGTGTAATTGTAACAGGAGACGTTTGCTGTGAGTCCTTGCTGGGTGATGTTGTAGGTGGAAGATAATCCGGTAAGACCGGAACTGGCTTTCAAAGTCGTTGGAACAGGTCCACCGCCAAAGGAGGCGGGAGTCCCGGACGCTGATGTCGAGGTGGTGTTTTGGGTGCCACCATATCCTGTGACTGCTGAAAGAATCCCACCTGAACACAACATTTAGTATCTGCCAGACATTGAGTTTGGCTCCGAGCACGTACCAGTGGATATACTATACGTAACATTATTGAAGTTGATGATAATTTGTTGTCCAGATGCATATGCAGTTGCACTAGTCAAACCACCATTGGAACCAATGGACGTAAGGGAGTTGGCCGAATCTAACGAGGTATGTGCATCAGATGCGTCATCTCTGTGCAGGATGGAAATAAACTACTCGGCTGGGTAACTAGTGTCCCATTGGAAAAACCAAAAGTATTATTCATATCCCGGCCAAGAACGGTGTCGAATTCTTGATTACCGAGATCCAGTTCCTCGCCGCTCATGGATACAACCACGTTGACTTGGACTGGGCTGAGGAACGTCGTCCAACTATCAAAAATTCGATGAGCATCGTTGACCGCAAGAGTCTGTGGTTGGACATACGCAGAATTCACCAAACCAAACACAGTAGCAATGATCAAGGTTCCAACCGTCGGGCCGAGATATCTGGGTCCGCGCTTGAGGGCGCACGAAGCGCTCGTCGCTGCGACACCTATACCCAACCCGGCTAGTGATATGGATTTCCGGGAGCCAATGTACTGCTTCAGGGCATGTTTAGCCGCTCTTGTAAAACAACTATATATATGAATACTGAGTAGTATCCATGTGGAATGTTGAAGGATGTGTACCTCAGTGTGATGGAACTTACAGCAGTCGCAATAATGGTGACAACAACAGTTGTTTCTGTTGGGTTATGGTACACCCAGATTGCTGTGGAATCTGGTAGGGGAATGGTATGTTTAATCTTGACCACGATATAGAATGCCCATGCGATATTCAAGATAAAAAATTGGGTGACTGCGATGCCCAACAGGTCTCGCTTTTGCCCGAGTGCCATGGAGGAGTACGACTAGAGAGGGGGTGAAACTCAACCTGAATGATGTGGAAGGCGGTGGTCCCAAACATTTAAGTGCATACTGCACGCGTTTGCAACGCAGGGGCATAGTGAATAGAATTGCAACAACGTAAAGGCTGATGTGACACCGCCTGTATATGTTTCCATACTTGTTAGACATATGCAGCCTCGCTACACACTAAATCTACGTTTGGTTAAACTGTTTAGTTGACATGCTGTGAGTTCCAGTTTGGGTGTGCTTACAAGTTCGCTGGCCAATGAGAGATCACTCGCAGATCTGAGCTCGCTCAAGTTAGGAAGGGTTTATTTCTGTTTTGCTAGATGATAACGCATCAGTTTACGGCTCGAGATACCTCGGGCAAGTCCAGGGGGCGCATGATGCTGCACTGTCTCGTGTGTTCCAGCTGGGCGTGATAAATAACGAAAGACGATCCAGCGTTCGCTACTCACACATCGAGGATTGTTGTACAGCGTTCATGCATTCGGCTCGGATCATGATATCCAAGCACTGGGCCTCGCTTCTGCTCGGATCCCAGTTCGCTTTGCCTTTCTTGGCAAGCCTGGGCCAATCGATTGCTTATGTAATTATATGATGATTTGTTCCTGACGCTCCAACGTGGTCGATCCACCTCGGAAGGGGGCCACTGGACGGAGAGCGTTCCACAAATCCCGACTTCGGAAGGGCAGACTTTTCCAGAGCGGCAGTATTACGCGCAAATAAAAGGTATATGGTGTCGATGAACGGTCGAGTTAATTTGGATGCATCAAACCGGACCCTGTATGTATTCGCTTGAGGCTTGAGGGAGGTTTTAACTTTTCAGGGATGGGTCATGGCTCGGGTCTGCGCGTAATGAACCCTAATCTTATCCGACGCGGACAAAAATATCTTTGACCGAGGACTCATCTACATGCACGATGGGCCTTCCTGTTCGTAAAAGCTTGTCCTTGTCCTTGTCCTGTGAAATCAGTCAAGTGGGTGAACTTGATGACCGGCTTGAAAGTTGCGATGGCAACTATGCACTGCCAGCAGATGTAAACCGCTCGTAACCCCGACCGTTCTGGGTATCCTCTCCAGTCCGACGTTTACCCAACTCAGTTCGTTCCGTTTTCTCCTTCTCCTCCTTCCTTCTGCTACTTACTATCCCTTGGAATAACGAACGACGTCCGCCGTTACAAGTATCTATGCTTTCTTTTCTTGCAACACACTATCTCCCATCAAGTTTTGACCGACACGCTACTTTTCTCGAGCTCGGCTGAACCCCCAACTAATAAGCTGCCTCAACTGAGTCAGCACCGCTTGCTGCGCGCTCATGAACTTCAAGCTCTCGTACCTGCAGAGTAACTAAGATGAATGGCAGGGAAGCACTTCCGAACGGAGAGTATCATATGGTATACTCGAACCTCTTTTCTTGGGTAGTAGCACTAGATTCGGCAGACGCGGTGCGCTAAGCGGCATGCTAAAATAAACGAGTACCGGTACGAGCCGTTTCAGAGATCTCCCCACATGATTCTTTGTGTCGGTTCTGAGCCCCTTAAAAGCAGGGGCGAGTTATTTGCTCGTCCTTTCTTCGGCATAGTATGGACCCCTCCAGTATGCGCTTCACTCTCGCGACTTGCATCATTGCGCTGGCTGTTTTGACTGCAGCAGTCCCGTAGCCTGTGGGGCTGAAGAATGATGTTGCCATCCCCATCACCAAACGCTCAGGGTTTGGGAATGCCGACAAGAACGTTAGTATTGAAGTACTCAACTCTCATGTTGCATCGACGAAAGTGTATATCGCATTCTTCCTTTGCTTCGCATCAACTCTAATATCTATATGTACAAAGGTCGTTCGTGGGTCAAACGATGTCCAGAAGAATATGGGAGCTTCACAGGGTGCTTCCTCGAAGGGAATCCAGAGGCGCGCCAGTGGGGCAGATACCTTGATTGACCATAGCAGTCAGCTGTATGATGGCTCTATTTCTGTTGGTACTCCTTCCCCGGTGAGCTTTTTTGCACTGTCAGCGAATGCATGACCCATTCTTTTTAACAGTGGTGTTCGACAGGGACTCGAGGCACGTTTTTCAGCCTTCCGGATTTAAATGGACCTAATGTTTCTGGAGAACTGTTCTCTGATACAGCCACCATCACCAGATACGAGGTATATTCAGTTTTTTTGTTCTCGATATTATGGTGTTTAATGGCTGGGCAGGCGATAGACCAGGCCCTCGGTGTTGGCTCAGCGCGTAACTCTGACTCGGCTGCACATCCATGGGATTTGGTTTCCGGTCCATATCTGCTTACAATGCTACCCTCGTTTTTGAGAGTTTGGTCTCCCAGGGTCAGATGGATGAACCGGTGTTTTCATTTAAACTCGCAGCCTCTGGAGCGGAGTTGTATCTCGGTGGTGCGAACTTGGCATTATACACTGGCGACTTCAGCTACACCCCTGGTTATGAAGTACAGGTTAGGCATGTCCTCGACCGTCATTGACATTGATTATCCAGGGTTACCGGCACGTCAACATAGATAACATCGACGGTAACAGACAGATAATTCTGAGCGACATCGATTCCATCATCGACACTCGCTCTACCCTCGCTATAGGCGACCCGGAGTCAGTCACAACCCTCTGCGATGTGTCCGGTGGTACCGATGCGAGACGAGCACGGTAGGCGATAGGTATCACTACCTGTATGTTTCTGCAGTGGCTTCATTTCATGTCACCTCATCAACACTGCGTAGTTCCGTGCGATGCCCTTCCCTTCCGTCAATTTCACTTTTTGGAGGTACGTCGTTCCCCTGTACCCCCAGCCTTGGACCAGTTTCCCCTGGTCCGAATGAATGTGTCAGTATCGTTGGCCAGGACACTGGTGCTTGTGAGTGTCTCGCGTTTTATAATGTCCTCATTTCGCTTCGCGTGCTTGTGGTGTTATACGTCCAACATTATTCGCTCATCGCGCTTTCTTCCCGGTTTATTAAACCCCCGCCCCCAAGAAAAAAAAAGAAAAAAAACCGGCATTCTGGATCGTCGCAGATGTGTTCCTCCAACACGTCTACGCGACATTCGATCCCGAGTTGGATTCGCTCAGCTTGCTTGACCATTCCTAGTCCATGATAGCATACTTTTAAATTAATTCATGTATCCCCCCCCTCCATGTCTGGTATAATTATAGTGTGTACGTCAGAACTCAGCTCTTGTGGCTCTCAGATCGTGCGGTGTGAACAGTGTGTCAATGAATAAATGGATGTCATATGTCGAGGAATGTTTCAACGTTGTCAAGTGGGATCGGGTTCGATAGACTGCAGGGACCCAACGCGTCTATGAAGCAATTGAACCCGTCGATAGAGAATAGGCCTTACCCTTGATGGCACACCGTGATTGTCCCCCTGCTTCAACCCTCAACATCACCCTCGTATCGTTTTCCTCCCGGCTCGTCTAATTGCGTCATGATCAATAGCATGGACCTCAGCGACAGTTCTCGTGAGTTTCCATCAGTCGTCGTGGTCACCACAGGCTACCAGCTCAACCATACCCTCGGATGAGAGACGTGTTAGATCAAGGCATATGATCCCGCCCTTCCCTTCAGTGCTCGGTCACAAACGCACGTCTCGACTTGACTATCATCAACACAAATAGCAAACCAAAAAAGAGGAAAGAGGAAAGCAGGCGTGCAAGAATAAACATAGACGACGAGATCCAATTACATTAAATGCTTCGTGCCAACGACGTTCTTCAAAAAAAGAGAAGAAAAAAAAGTACACAAGGATTTTCTGATATATCCTCTACCTTTTTTTCCCTTTACCCGACGCACACGACGATCGAACAGTTCCCACCAATCATCGTCACCTCTTGGGCGACTGACTCACAGCACCATACTGCAACGGCGTCGGATGGTGCAACAACAACCCCGTATCCCTGGCGTTGGGATGCTGTTGCTGCTGCGGCTGTAGTAAAAGTGGTTGCGCAAAGTATTGCAGTTGATGTTGCTGAATCTGTTGTTGAATCTGTTGCGGCGTATGTGGAACGAGTGACGAGAATGACGGGTGGTCACTTGGGAGGGGGGAGGAGGCTAATAGGGGGCTACATTCGACGGAGGCGCCGCGGGTGACGCTGCGTTCGCGTTCGACGATTCTGTCGATGGGATCACGTGAGCGGGCGTCGGGCGGACAATGGGGAACGAGTAGGGGATGGTGTGGGGAAGTGGGAAGTGGGAAGTGGGGAGGAAAAAGGAGGAGACGAAACACGCACCCTCGCATCACAGCGGCATTCGTAAGCCGCTTTGCATACCGCTTACTTTGATTATCCTCATACTGATCCGTCTCGTCCACAATCTCCTCCGAAATGATCTCCTGTTACGCCGCACCAGGACGTGTATGCAATGGCAAAAAGCACACGATGATATCAAACCGTCAGTCAGAACGGCAAGGCGAATCTCACGCACACCCGACTTACCTCGATGATGTCTACATACCACCCGGTTCATCGGCGAGGAGATGACCGATAGATAAGATAACGCGTGACACCGTGGCACAAGTCGACGTACCTTCGAGGGTGATTACGCCAATAGCTCCACCGGCAAGTCCAGGGGTCCGGCTCACTACCAATAAATGCGCACGTCCAGTTTGACTTTGGATGGGAAAAAACTGACGTGAGATGAAAGAGCACGTGACCGAGTGGCGTCGACGTACAAATAATCCAATGCGTGGAAGCAATTGATGGATGGATGTGCTTCCGGCAAAATCGAGAGTTTGAAATGGGACACGGGGAGGGCCTTTGCGGGGTCGTACGCGAGGAGCTATAGCAGTGCGAATCATGAGCATCTCCATTGGATACGGAATCACTGATCAAAGAAAATGACCTTCTTGACAAGGAGTAGTCCCCGGAAAGCGAGTGGATCGCCTGGTTCATGCACGGGTATGCGCGAATAGCCGCTGTTGAGTCTATCAAGCAATTGGATGGTCAGAATAAGCGACATCTCTGTAGGGATCGCACGTGCATGGTGTCCACGGTAGCGGTATTCAGGATCGTATCCGCAGAGAGCGTCACGACATCCTAACATGGGACGCCCTTTCCGTGAGCTGGTACGACTGCATAGGAGTGCGCGGCGCACCTTGATGGGGGTCATGATAGTTTCCACGTTTTTCGTGTTGAGTTCCAAGACGCCGTTGAGGATGCTGATTTCATCATCACGGAGGGGCTCCTCGCCGGTGCGATGGAACTGGAGGAAAGACTTGAGCTCCGCCTTCTTGTACGTGTGCGCCTCGTTCGCGCCGAGGACGTAATCTAAAAGCTTGGCAATGGGCCAGGCAATTGGGGCTGGTGCGGCAAGTATGTTGCGTTTCGGGACGTGCTTAATGGGGAAAAGAAAGTGACATACCGAACAAGTACATGAGACAGAGAACAAAGGGAGCACAACGAGCGCCGACTGCGAGGCCATATCTGACGCTGACTGCTTGTGGGATGATCCTAATAGAGGGTCGAGAGTGTTCTAGCCGTTCTAGAAGAGGGAGGGACGTACTCTCTGTGGAGTAATGCGTGGTTGTTCAAGTGAGCTAGGCACGCGGAAACCGGTTGCTAACACATACCCAAAGATGACTGATGGGATCAAGAGATGAGGAAGCGGGAAAGCAATCGGATATGTAAGTCGTACCGATAGCGGTTGTGGAGATGGCGATGGCGGCAATACCACCACCAATCTGGGAAATTGGTTCAGGCGAGGTCCGAGGATGTAAGAGTCAAGTGATGCCTACGGCACCGTCCAAGAAGATGGGTAAACTCTCGTTGATGATCTGGGAAGGCTAAGGGTGAGGAAGGGAGGGACGACGAGCGAAACGTGTACGGACGACGTTGGCTAGGAGAAGGACCTATTAGGAAATGTGAGCAGAGAGGGAATGCGAGAGAGAGACGCGCGAGTACTGACGACGAGGACCCAATGGCGACCCCTTTTCATAAGACTCAAGACTGGGAGAATTATGAACAGAGGGACAGGAGAAATGGGAACAAACGCACCTTTTTGCGCGTTTTTCTTTTCGACCATGTCTTCCGAGGATGTTGCGAGGACTCGGAGGTGAAGGTCGTCAAGACCCATGAGCCCGAGAGTAAGGCTAACGCGAGATCAGAGGGTGTCAACTTTAAGAAAACATGTGTACCCAGCAAAGACACCGCCGGCGAGGACGAGGACGGCACTGATGGTGATTTTACCCCAAAATTCGGGTGAGCCGACTGGTTCTTCTGAGACATTGGGTGGGTCATGAGATAGGACGTGGAGGAGGGACAGGATCATCGCCCGTTGTGTTGTGGTCGCTTGTAAAGAGACGACACCCCTCTTATACGTCAATCCGGCGGGTTTGAAATGCCGTTACGATAAAAACTTTTATGTACTACATACTCTTATTACACGTACAGTTGGATCATAGCCCAGACTCTCACAAAATCGCACTTGACAACTTTGCACAACGGCGCGTCGAGTCGCGTTTCATTCGCGAATGGTGGGTTCTGCCGGTCGCTTACTAAATTTTTAAGCTCATGTCAGAGACGACCGTCATATGAGGACAGCGGTCGGGTAAACTTGGTGCAGAGTTGCGTGGATTGTGCTGTACAGGACCGTAGTGCGTAGTATCTGTCAAGTTGGGACATGTTATCAGAAACAACGGGCTACGGATGGTCAAACTGAACATGCAAAGAACCTCTGTAGGTATACAGTCAACTCCCTTATAACACATAAGATTTTAGATTCCTCAACTCAGTTTTCAGGGCTTATGGCAACCCATACTACTCCCTAGTAACACATACCTCCAGGGCTCTCCCGAGAGCTAATCTTTTACTCATGTTTTGTACGTTAAATATGACGGAGACCGATTCTACAAAAATTTGTATATAAACAACAATGTTGACCTTCTTCCGAACATTCCGGCGGTGCACTCGTTCGATAATGACATCCAGACCGAGACCATCCCCCGACAACGACGCGGCTGCACCAAGAGAGAAGCGACCCCGTATCAATGCCAAAACACCACGCCGTCGTCGCGTCACCATCGAACCGTACTCGCACGACGACGTCCTCTGGCACGACGTCCGCGCCCTCCTCGGCCCCGACGCCATCCACCGCGTAGAACAAGACGCACTCGATTGGGATGCACCCTTCCACTTTCGTGAAGAGATCGAGGTCGTCGTCGATCGTCTTGCTTCCAACGGGAACGCCCTCGCACTCGGCCCAGAACCCCGCTCGTCGTGGGTGATCGTCGCGCCATTCGCACTCCCCGGGGAACGTATACGTGTGCGCGTGTACCGCAGCGCACGTCTGCACTCCTTTGCAGACCTCGTCTCTGTCGTCACCCCCAACCCCGATCTGAGAGACGAGGGCAGAGTGCAGTGTAAATACTTTGGTCAATGCTCTGGTTGCCAGTACCAAGTACGTCTGTCCCCCAATCGAT